>VMDR010004387.1:0-60648 GCA_007922815.1 Macrotus californicus | reverse complement strand
ACTGTGAAAGGTCTGAAAATCAATATCACAGGAGATAACTTCACCAATATAAAATCCAAAATGCCAGCATTTTCTCTGCCCATCACACATTTAACCAGAACTGTTACATTAACAAAGAACTAAGTTGAATAGAATTTCCTCTCGACCCTGACATTCTTTAAAAACCGTGGTGTTAATGAGCAGAAAAACAAATTAAACTGAGCCACCAGTGAGAGCATGAGAAGCAAAATCTAGAAATACTGCAATGGAAAATGGATCCTTCATTAATATTGCAAAGCCTTCCTGTTGTCCTCCAGGACTGACCATTTCTCTCTTGGTTAGGTTACTTTTTGCAACAACGAATCACACAGTTTAGCACAGAGGTTTATTTTTTCCGGTGCAGTTCTTTCATCAACAATTTGGGCAATGTCTATTCAGTGAATTTTTTTTTTTCTTTTTGAATAGTTAAGACAGTTCAGTATTTCTGCAAACCACCCCATGGACCACACTCGCCCACGCTCTGGCTAGGCACTTCCATGAGACTCCAGAGATCAATTACCATGGAAGTTTAGAAACATTCGTCCACTTATGAATTCTCAAATGTTATCCAAATATTGCTTCTGGCCAAAACTTTTGTCATAATTTCTGTTTAAAAACCACCTAAAAGAAAAACAAGTCTACCTCCGGAAAAAATATTTCATTTCCTTGTAGTAACATTAATAATATTGAGCCCTTACTCTGTTTATATATATATATGCACACACATTCATACTGATTTATGAATCTATAATTTTACTTAATTCTCACAACAAGCCAGTAGAGTGGGTACTTTTATTCTGTTTTGAATATAAAGAAATTAAATCAGTTGGCTCTCCTATCAGAGTGATTAGCACATAGTGGACTTGTTTTAACTTTTATCGAGTGGATGACTAGATAGCAAATGTCTTACAGCTCACTGCTAAGCACGTGCTGAGCCTGCTGTTAACATATTCTGGTTGGAGTTATAAATCTGTCCTTCCACATAGAGTCAGCCACGGGCGCACTCTGAATTCGGCATCTTTGACTTTCTGATTTCATTTATCCCTCCAAGTGTCCTATTCACAACCCAACCAAATCTGAAAAGATGACTTTAAATGAGGATCCTTCACCTCCAATACAGGGCCTTAGAAAGCCCCACGGATTTTTACAAAATGTGAGAGCAGCACAGTTAAGAACAGTTTGATGCCATGACTTCCTGAACCCTGAAAACCAGGGATCCAGTTATACGTGAACAGGTTGTCTGAAAAGGTTATTTGTCTCCAGAAGATGACTCACTCCTGGGACCAGTCCAAACAGCAGCTGGCTGTGGTGTGGGCATATGTAGAAAATCTAAATCATTTTGGTTCACCAGTTCATAGGGCCTGAAAAGGACAGAGACTTGGCCCTACGGGTATTTTGCAACTTTTCACTCTGTTGGGACACAGGTCGACTGGTCAAACAGGGTCATTAGCTTAGACAGCTCTACAACATGTCACTTTAATCATTTGATGGCATTTTACCAAAATTCTTCCATTTTGACAAACGGTTAAATAAAGCAATTTACTAAGATACTAAATTCATTTAAAACAAGTTTAAACATAAAACATTTAGATATTTAACGGTAACTCAATAAATTCGAGTAGTATGAATTTATATTTTACAGGGAAAAGCAAAATGAAAAAGTAACGAGGCAAAGGAGTCAACTCCTTTTCTCTCTCTGGTTAATCTGGACACTGAAAGTAAGAAACGAGAAAAGGTTGAAGGATGTGTTTGTATTTGCATATATCACTTTTCGACTTACAATCATATTTTCCAGGGCGTGTTTGGCAAGCCAGCAGTTCAGAAAGACTGGGACAAAGAGATTCCTTAAGGAAGGCCAAAATATCTGAAAAATAAATCAAAACTACGCTTTTATCTCAAAGCAAGGAATCATATCCAGCAGACTTAAAGGAAATGTTTATTAAAATAGAAAAGTTTATTAAAAACAATATAGCAGTTTAAAATATGTGACAAATACATTAAACTCATATTATTAATAAAATGCAAGGAGCAGGTATGATCTCCTCATTCATTATCTCATTCTCAGGGAAAAATTCTGTGAAAAGTTACTGTAGAAGCAGAAGGAAAATAATAAGCTCTAATTGGATGTCAGATATAACTATGCTAATTCTACCAGTAAATCTTTTACTGTGAGTTTAGAGTAGACATGGCCTCTTTCCTCTCTGCAATTTGAGGGGGAAAGTACGACAAAGAAGAGAAAGCCTCACCTTTCACGACATTACCACTCACTCTCGGGATTCAGACATTTTAAGTGACATTGGGGAACCATGTTTAATTGGAATTACATTTACTGAGCCACTTAATCTCATTCCAGTCGCTCCTCTAGATAAATTACTCGGATTAAAATAATTGTCAGAAGTGAGCAACAGCTTTAAATATCTTCTGCTTTTCATAACTTTCCAAATAAAATTCGAAGTGGTAGGAAACATCCTCCCTGCAGACATTATTACAACCCTATCAAACAGAAATTGAAACCAAATTTTGCAATGGAAGCATGCAATTGAACAGAAGCTTCGTGGGACTGGAGAGCCATCGACCTGATAAAGGAGCAAGTTGCTGGCTGTGTGACTGTTGGCAACTTTCTTGTTAAAGAGAGAGTTGGACCTGTGGTTAAACCAGAGATGAATATATTCTCCGTCTGAGAAATGTTTATAAGTATGTGGTTCTCCATGGTGTCCATATTTCTTAATTCCATAATATACACATGAAATGGAGTAATTTCCAGTCTGTTTAGACAACATCGGTACTTATTTAAATGGCACCGCTAGACCATGCATTTCTAAGACGCATCTCATTTTACTGTCGTACTGAATCTCATTAGTGTTCATTTAATTTCACAATCCAGTTACCCAACGGATTTCGCTATTTATTTTTTAGTACTATGATTCTAACCAAAACCTAACTTTATTTATCTGAGCTAAATATTTTTATTAGCATTTAGACTTAAAGACTTCACTGAAATCTACTGACAAAATTATTTTTTAAAAGACGATTTTAGGACTTACCGAGATAACAAAGGGAACGGCATTCACTATTTCCAAGATGAAAGGTACCCGTAAAATCTGTTCCCAGATATTGCCCTTGCAAGAAAGAATGAATAAAAACAGAAGTCAATTACACCAAATCCCATTAAAGAGAGCAAAAGACAGCACTCAGAATTTCCCTGAATCATCATATAAAGGTGCAGCAATGACTCGTAGAGATTATTTTTCTAAATGTAATTGTGCCCTCTCAATCTTGTGGTAAGTTTAAGAAGCAATTCAGATGTTATAGTAATCCTTGAATATTGCACATAACACATCGTGATCATATAATAATATTTGATCAAAGAAAATTCACCAGTAAAAATGAAACAGGCTAACAAAACTCATAGAATTGGTGAAAAGTGACCATTATAATGTTTACTATAGTAAGTACATTCACCCTGAGAAAGAAAAATAAAGTTGGATGTATCACACTACCTGATATCAGACTATACCACACAGCCATAGTAATCAAAACAGCATGGTACTGGCAGAAGAACAGAAACACAGACCAATGGGACAGAATAGAGAACCCAGAAATAAATGCACGCCTCTGTGGTCAATTAATATTTGACAAAGGAGGCAAGAACATACAATGGTGTTGGGAAAATTGGAAAGATACATGCAAAAAATAAAACTAGATCGCCAACTTACACCAGACACAAGAATAAACTCAAAATAGATTAAAGACTTAAATGTAAGTCATGAAACCATAAAAAAACCTAGAGGAAAAATACAGGCAGTAAAATCTCAGGCATTTTTTGAAGCTTATTAAATAGTTCCTAAACACACAACATGTTAACAGTGTTCATCGATATTCACATTGTTTTAACATTAAGAAAACTTAAAGGAAAGAGATTTCTAAACCTACCAACCCACGTAATCTGGGCAGGCTACACAATTCAAGGGGGCCAGTGCAAAAGCAAATGCAGGGCTTCTTATTAAGAAGTTGCTCACAACTGCCAGAAGCTGACATCAGAGCATTGCACCAAGCCCAGGGCCCCCACAACTGCAGAGACGACACACCCCGGACGTCCACCCTGATACACAGTCCTCGCCACTGAAACTTTCTTGAGTGATGTCCAACGAAAAATAACTCACAACTTCCTAAAGCGGCTTATTTCTGACAAAGAAATTTGTGTATTAGGAAATCAGTTTGCAATCTGGCTCCCTGTAATTTCCAATTATTTTCAAACACTGCCTATAAACTTGGGACTCTTTCTTCATTTTCTTGCAGTCCCAAAGGCTTAAAACATTGCAGTGATGGAAAATTCCTGCACGCAGTTCTAGAAAGGCTATTGCCCATGGGCTAAAATATTCAATGACAGGCTTTTTTATCATTAGCTTGTCTCCCATCTCCAAACTATATAGAAAGGGTGCGGAACACAGGTAGGGGACACGGAAGCAGTAAGGACTAACTCCTCTGTGTGGAGTTGTTACGGGGGCCAGGCGGCGTCTGCCAGCTCTTCAAGTTTAGTGAGAAGGGCTCAGGTGACCCACTTAGACAGCTTGGCTCACACAGAGAGACTGTAATATTGACACCCATGCCCGAAACATCAGACACGAGGAGCCTGCAGGGAGAAAGAATGCTGAGATGTGAACAAGCCAAAACACCAAGTCCAGCCAGTTTTTTTAAGACAAAGGGGCCTGTTCTTTGGCAACCACATACAGACCCTAAAGGACTTGCACAGGGTTCACGCTAGAGAGGGCTTCATTTGGGATGAAACTTGCTCTAAATTTAGAATTCTAAAGTAGTCTAAGGAATGTTGTCTTCAAACCCCTATGTTTTAAAAAGAAAGATCAGTATCTGCTAGATAAAGAGTTCCCCCCAAAACAGAGCATTGGGTACAGCACGTGCAGAAACTGAACTGCAAATCGGTGATGAGCATGACCACCACTCTGGTAACTTTCTCCCATCTTGTCGACATCCGTCTTCCCTGCTGGCCCTATTCTTCCAACAACCGTGATATCAGCATCCCCACCATCATGAGCCTCAAGCTGCTGCCTTGGATATTTTTCCATACTTCACGGACTCACTCCCTAGTGGCTACCTTCATAATTTGTCTTGCATCACATCCGTCTGTTCATTTCGCCCAGCCAAACACCAACGCCCAGTTTCCCTCTCCTGCAGCGGTGTCTTACCTGAGCACATGGCCTTCCGTGTGATGTCTCTCTGAGCTGCAGGGCACAGAACTTCTGAACGCACAGCCCTAAAATTTAATTACTACTATAGAACCCCCACGTGCAACATTCTCCATCAATTCCCAGTGCACGTTACTGTCCGAGGTGCTCAAAATATCATCCCAAACGTTTTGCGCCAATATTTCCCTAAATGCCCCATATTCTGACCACACTTGAATATTCATTATTCTCTTGATTTTATATGTGCATTCCTTCATGCCTCTCTTAATTCTATAAACCCCATTGTCCTGTCTTTTCATCTTTCTTTAGTGAAATCACTGGGTCAAGGACTCTGCAGAATCAGTCAAGTATTTTCTTTTGCTCCCATGGCCTCACCGAGAAAACCTATTCGTCTGCCTTCTGTTATTGTCTGTGTAATGTTTCCGACCCAGCCCCACTTCCTGACTGCAAACTCAGGGGAAAAACAAAGCAAAGCAAAGCCAGCCACACACAGTGTGGAGCTCTTTGTCAAGCAGAGGCTCTATAAACACTGGTTAACTTGTGTTAGCCAGGCAGCGCTTTACCAAAAATTAAGAAAATTCATTAAAATAGTTCCTAGCAGGCATGCATTTGTTCCCTTGATGCTTTTTGTACAGATCGGGAGAGGGGGCTGAGAATGATGGGAGGCCAGACCACCGCATTTGCTCGACGCATGTGAGCGTGCACGTAATGGACAAATTGACCCATAGGAACTGGTGAAGTCTGTTTCAGCCACCAAGGAACACATTACTGTATTACTAAGCTTTTTTAAAATCACATACTAGAGAGGTTCAAAATAATTAAAGTGCTTTAAGAAGGGCCTGCTTTATCCCCAGAGTATGGATTATAAAGACAGGAAAGCTGGGGAAAAGCTCTTAATGTGTACTGTCAGCAGAGAACATCTGATGAAAATAGCTTACCTTATAACTGAGATAAACGAGTAGTATCGTTTCGAACAGACTTATCAAGGCCACTAAAACCTAAAATACAAATTTTAACTTAATGAGAAAATGTCACAAAAGTAAAATAATATATATTCATGATTATACTACTAGATATAATATAATATATTCAGGATTATGGTCATTTGTAAAGTTAATAAATGTATAAATATATGCATATATGCATTATATATATATTTACATGAGATATGATATAGGAGGTATTATGAGGCACATTAACTCATATACAGGTGGTGGGAGGTAGGTGGTCCCCCACACTACAGCTTAGTTTTGGTCATTTCTAATACTCCTTAATAAATCTTTTCTGATTTATTATCACAAATGAAAATGTGGGATTAGGAGACTCAGGCTGGATGGAGTTTGCATGATATGGAAAGAACAGGTTTTTGCTGCGTGCATTTCTAACAGTCTCACACCCCTGCCTCCTCCCCCTCCACCCCCGCCCAAATGACACCCTCCGCCAGCAACACCACCAGAATCTGCAGCACATTCACCAAAAACAGCAGTTCCCTGCAGAAAAGCTCAGGAGCCCTGGATTGGATATGGTCCATCCTGTCTCCTGCCTCACATGGAATGAAAGAGCATCCCTTCTGAACACTTAACAAAATAGTCCATGCCAGCACCTCAGCAGCCTTTCAGACTGCATTTGAGTGAACTTCATAACCAATTTCCGATTTGCAGCTGGAAGGGCTTGACCTGCCTCGCCCCAGCAACTTCCACCTGTCTGCCTATTGCTCTTGGATGTTCAGTCCCGCTGCTGAACTAACCAAAGACAGCAATCGCAACAGAAAGAGGAACTAGAAAAGAGATCCAAACATTCCTGTCAGCCCTTTAGGATAGAGGAATGGAACCAAAATCAGCAAGCACAAGCCAGAAATGATACAGATAGCAAGAATATCTGTTCGCAGATCTTGAGATTTGGGACAGCCTACAGGAAGGAGAAAGATAGATTCCCCTGGAGTTGCGCATTTTGACTCCGTGGGAGCGAAAACTTTGATTTAGGTGAATTTTGAAACATAAGGACAACTTAAAAACTTATGAATGCAAAGGAATATAAATAAAGTATGTTCAAAAGTGCAGACATCAGCCACACGCTGTCATGATGAAAAATTCGCACCTCTTAGATTTTCTTCACAAGTCCTCTGAATCATCCCTGCATTTTCCTGGAGGAACACATTGATAGGCGACCTCTACAAGGATTTTAGCATGAATTACTCAAACTCCTCTTTGGAAATGAGTGCTATTATTATTTAAAACCATCACCATGAGATAAAAGCTCTGTGACTAGATCAGCATGGGTCTCAAGGCTGTATATAACTCTTTGTAAAAATCTTAACTTACTTTAAATGTGCCCCTCCCTGGAGGATAACTTAGAGACTAAAGGAGTGCATTTTTAGTGCGCACTGAAATACGTGAACAGAGTTATTTTTCAGTTAACGACATCGTGATGAAAGTCAGCGTAAAGGAAGTAGTGTAAAACGCAACCTGACTTCAATACAATATGAAATATCCAGACATGGTAAAAGCTTTGATTTCATAATTATAATCCCAGTGCACACGTCATTGACATCATTCATTGTCATCTGTAAAGCGCATAACCTTCACAGTCACCTTGACTTTAAAGGGATGCTTGGAGTCGTTGTACACATTTCCAAGTCCCTCTATTCTTAGAACAACTTTTACTTTTGAAAAGCAACAGAAAATAAAAAGCATGTGGAGGAGAGAGACAGGAGAAGCAGGGTCGGAAACTTGTAGGAAGGTCGCTGGTGTGAAGTTCAACAGGAAGGGTAGGAGACAGGGTGCAGAGGACTCTAAGGAAGGCGACGACAGTGTAACCCAGACTTGCTGTGCTTTCTTTCTCCTGTGGTCTCCTTCGTCCTGACTCCGTCATTCAGGGCACGCTTCTTGTTTGATTTACAAATTATCTGCCTCGGCACCAAGCTCTTGCTATTGGAAATATGAGCTATTTGTTGGATTATTCATTTATTATCGATTATTTATTGAGATTCTCCCATGTTCCAGAGAGCGAGGGCACAAGGGGGAAAAATGCACACCTGGATAGGGGCTTTTGATTAATTTTTCAAGGATTGTGTAACAGGAATGGAGAGGTGGTTCAAGGAATTAGTGGCGCTGAAAACACAGGCCGACTTGGGTTTCCTCCACGCCTTGGGCAGCGATCTGAGCCTAGTCCTGACCACGAGTTCTCGCAGCAGAAAGCAGGGCTCAAGCAAATGTGGACAAAGGAATGAATGTGTTTGCCTACGATGGGCATCACGATTAGCTAAGCAATAAAACGAACTCGTTTTTAATATCGGGCATTTCTCTCCAAAAGCATTTCTCTGGGAAATAGCAATAAACCCAGCAACACAGGGACAACAAAATTGGACGTGACCTGCAGGCCCCACAAAGGCAGGCTCCTGTTCACCCAAAAGATACGGGACCTGTGAAAAGAAAGATGAGAGGTTACTTTTAAAATGTGCGAGATGCAGTCATTTCAAAGTTGTGATTGAAGTGGGAAATCTTTAATGACGCTCGCATGAAAAGACAATATAACATATCAAAATTAAAATGACAAAAATGTTATATTCTTTCAGTTTTCTTTTGAACAATAGCCAGTTCTATTCCATGAAATAGGCTTTTTAATTTAATTTTCAGTCTCATGTTAATAATAACAGGACAGTTAAAGGGGTTTTAGTTAAAGAGTGGTTATAGCAGGGTCCAAAGTCATCAAACGCTACTAGCCAAATTCTCCGTTGAAAAGTCACTTAAGGGTCTTCTATACACTCTTAAGATTTTGTTACTTTTAAAGCTGTTAATATTTTAGCAATACAAATTCAACAGTATTAATAATCCAAATAAAGTCAGTAACTCAGATTATAATATTTCATATCTGGATTTATAGAAAATACCTAACATGCCACCAAAACACCTGTGACTGAGGATAGCATGGAACATTGCATAGGACAAGGAGTGGCTGTCCTTAAATATCTGTTAAACATCATTTCACCTTCAGTGTCAAAAATTACTTATACTCTGCAAAAACAGCACAGCACTTCTAGCGTCTCCCTAGCAATGATTGTTCATTTTCGTACCCTGCCCTTATCTAAATTATTTGGCCGTGGTTCAAATGGGAATTACTCACTGCAACATACCCCAGTGGGGAATAGATTAAAGTAATTACGTTATGTTGCCCAAAAATGCACATAAAAACACACAAAATCAAACACAACAATCACAACAAAACCCACTCGTTTTCCTCAGTTAGGAAACACGAGAGCCCTTCCACAAAGTACTAAGTATGTTCTTAAACCTTTAGGTCATTTTCTTTTCGGTGACATGTTAAGCCATGACAAAAAAGTCTTAAACTCTTTAAAGTTCTTGTTTTTACATAGAGTTATAGAACTTAAAAGGACTATTCAAACAAACTACTCAGTACCTTAAAGCGCCCTGTAATTCCAGAATGTCGGTTCTACCTAAGTAATTGACATCTTCATTTGCTCCAAACCAAACCAGTGACCTTTCCCCCCAAAACCCAGTCCTCCCAGTTTTTCACATCCCCCAAAATGGCCAGGTTCCACTGTGTTCACGTGCACCTGAAACTGGGCATCTTAGATACTGTGTTCCTACCACTGTGTTTGTAAACGCATAACCCACTGTTCGTCAGACCTTTTCAGTCCTCACTACCAACCATCAGCAGAATGTACCTGCCTTTGTTCATCTCCATTCCCACAGTCACCTCGTCTAAACTCCCTTTTCTGCGTTTCTTTCGAACTCTTGCAAAAGCCGTCCCAATGAGGCACTACCCTGCCTTGTCCTCTGCATTGTTCCTCCAGATACAGCTACACCAGTTCTTCCTCAATCCATCTTGCTCACATCGCCTCACTGTGTACTGACATCGCATTTCGGTTAAGATAAAGACCGAAACTCTTCCTTAAATTGCATCAATCGCAGTGACATTGGTTGATAAAAGTCATACAGGTTTCAAGGGCACAGTTCTGTGATACTTCATCTGCATATTGCATGGTGTGCCCACCATCCAAAGTCAAATCTCCCATCACCCAAGAAGAAAACCCTAAACGTGGCAGTCTCAGACTTCCTCTACTTTAACTTCTTCCCAGCTCAGCCCTTGCCTCACCCGAGAGTTCTCAGCTCAACCCTCCCTCAAGGAGATCTTCTCTGAGGTTTCTCCTTGATCAAAGCAGTCAACTAATGTCTTAGGTGACATCACTTTCCTGCCACATGTCTCAGTTGTAACTTTATGTGTAAATGCACTTCTTTACGAGGTATCTTCTCACTATGCTGCAAGTTCCATAAAATGAAAGTGTGTCTTTTTTAGTGACCATTGTCATCCGCGTGTCTTTCTGCATACGTGAGTATACTAGGCGAGGCATCAATACAAACAAATGGATGGTTCCCATAAAGGCAACTGTCCTTTCCAAACACATATCACAATCTCAGTGACATTTCAGAAATCAGGCCAAAACTAGGTATGGAAGAGCGAAAGATTATATACAGTTTTTGTAGATAGGAACATGGTGTGCTGCAAAAACTACTAAATAGTAAGAAAAGTCTATACCAATATCTGAAAGATTAAAAATAAATTGCTAAACAGAAGTTGGTCAGCATTTTCAGAGGGAAACTGGAAATTAACATGAATTTACTAAAAGCTAGTTTTATCAAACTCACAGTATTTTCTTTGGGATGTTCTTTTCATGGTTCTTAAAATATCCTGCAGTATATAAATTTAAAGAAGACCTTGAAGAAAATATTTTTTTAGACAAGGCTATGTAATGTAGAATAACTTTCATATTCCTTAAAAAAGACATTTCTACAATCTCAAATATGTAAATTTCAACATGAAGTGAGATCTCCAATGGAAAGTCCTTTTCTCCACCATTTACTGAGCACTAAATTGGATAAATGCATAGAAGGAAATGTCTAAATTGTAATAAAAACCTAGCACCCAAGCTGCCCTTTCTAAATCAAATCTATCATGAAGAACAGGGTAGGACTGATCTCCATGTTTTCGGTTAATGTCCAGAGCAAATGGGGGATGAAACAGACTGGCCTCCAGACCATAATTTCCCGTGAAGCTTCACTCCCATTGACAAAGAGCAGTAGGAGGAAGGAAAACCTGCACATGAATATTCATGGCAGCATTATTTATATCAGGAAAGGAACTGGCATCTACCTGCGTACCCTACAACAAGAAGACAAAAGTAGCCTCATCATCCTCGGCAACAATAGTAAAAATACTCCAAATGAGGAAAAAGTCAATGATAAAGGCGATGAATGTCATATCATCCTAACTACGTCAGTGTGTATCTGTGTATTTAGAGGGAAAATTTCCAAAAGATTGGTCATCAAAACGTGCTTTCTTATGTGTTGAGATTTTACATAATTTTTACCTCCTTTTCCTTGCCATATATATTTATATTGGAATAATCATAAACCATTTGTAAAATAATAAAAGATTTCACTTTTTTAAATTATAAAAATAAAAAGGAAACGGAAGCACACATAAAAGCAAAACTGGTATCATCTGGTTATTGTGAATGAACCTGGGCCTATAGCTACAACTCATGTTTAAAGATTCATCATCACAACAGGAAGAGCCCTATCAAATGACAGAAACCTCAGCAGAAGTAAAGTGTGGACAGTTAATGAGATGGAGCCTTCCTCACATTCCACAGCACACGTACCAATGGCCTCGCCTACAGGCAGGAAAACAGCCGCTGAAAATGTCTGGTCAGCTTTGGCAGCTGGGGTGGAGGTCGGGAGGTAAAGGTGATCCCCAGAAGAATAAAACATTGCGTAAACACGTGAAGGTAATAGGGTTAGCATGCAGGGCAGGATTCATCGGAAAAGACATGTGGGTCACAAACTCGAGAACCCAGGTTGATAGTGTTCCAAAGAAAACAAATGTGAGCTTGTATCTTATTAAGAAAAGTATGATCTAAACCAGGGAGGAAAATTGGAAAACACTCCTACAGGTAATAGACACTGAGAATTGAGGACTAGGCGTGGTCCTAGACCCGCACTTCCAAGACGTGCAAAATTCAAGATGAGCCTAACCCCAAAGTGACCGAGACATGGAAGCATAGTAGACCCTTAACAATATATTAGGAAGGTTTTTCAATAACTGTATCCTCTTAAAAAACACTGGGTAGTCTCCACACCAGGCTAGACAAGGACCTGCCAGGGCATTAGGGAGAGAATGAAGGGCTGAGTGCGCCAGGCTGGGTTTGGGGTACCCTTGGGAGTCTTTCCATCAGACACTGGCTGAGTTAGCGGCCTCGGTCCATCAACACTCATTCTACCCTTGTGCGACTACATCTCTGAGACTTTGGGTGCAGGTATCGGATGTGACTGATGCCCACACGAGATCTGAGTCTGAAATACAAGCGGAGGTAATGACCTGTAATGTTAAGAAGCGTGTGTCCCTTCTCTGCGTGCTCCTTACGTGTCTGAAAGCCGACTGCAGAGGCTCTTTAGGCCAACATCTAGCCGCACAATGAAAGTGGCTCACATACATAAGATTGTAGTTACCCTGTTACAGTGTGTGTGTGTGTGTATGTGTGTGTGTGTAGAAAAGGAGAAAGGGTCTAGAAAAATGACTAGGAACACCAGTATTAGACACTATTAAACAAACAAAAAAATCCTTTTGGATTTTTGAGACTTCATGTCACAGCACTTGGTGCTATGTTAATGTCTATGGGGAGTAATATTCATGAGAAACGTGAACAGTCTAAGTGACGGCATCCATTCCTACTGGTGCCCAAACATTTAAAAGATATTGTCTAAATCGTGTTTCTTCCTTTAAGAATTGTTACCCTGAAGAAGAAATGATCTCTAACATGAGTCTGTCACTGGAACGCACATGCTGCTAGATCAGGCCCTGATGTCACATGCAAATCCAAACACCATAAAATATGAGCAAAGCCACAGGCCTCACACCTTCGTGCCTGTCAGTCACTCGATATTAAAAGTAGCAAACCCTTCTGCAGTTTTGAAGTGGACAGGAAAGTGAGTTTTGGCACAGAGCGTGGCGTGCTCAGCCTTGGGAGGCAGTGAGTCAAGCCGGTGGCTCATCTCTCAGTGCAACGCACAAACCCCACCCTGAGTATGCAGGATCCTTTGCTCACGCCCCTGAATCACCGACTACAAGCTGCGTGTACTCCAGAGTTCATCACTTGCCCGACTCCATGCATTAATAATAAAATTCATTTCACATACTCCTTTCGTTTGTTCGGACTTGCAACATTTTCCTATCAGTTTGGACTCCTGAAGGGACTTAAAAATAAAGCAAAACAGAACAAAATATCCTCAGCGTTATTATGGCAGCAGCCCTAATTGAATAAATCTCCTTGCTGAATTGGCCTCATTATTTTAAAAGAGAGCCTGGACCCATAAAGGCCACTTCTGTTTTGCATTAACAAGTACTGCCTGGACAAGGGGAGCCAAACAGAACATTTATTCAAAATGGAGCCATGAGTTCTTTTGGTTGTTTGTTAATTGCAGTAATCTGATTTCTCAAATGTATATCCTCTATAATTATGGCTGAATTTTCTTAGTAACATGGCATAGAAGTTAATTGTAGGAAACTTTCTTCCTCTTAATGTTTTCAAATATAATTTTAGTCTGCTATCAACCCCCAGAGCCCTTTGACCCGTAGAAGGAATTGCTCGTGACTCCATTTGTGATTCTCAGGTCTCTCAAAGGTACAGGTTATGCGTAAATCAGCAAGTTTTAAAAACAGTTCTGGTGTGTTTTTGAAAGCATTTGTAATGAGATGTCTCCAGGCAGTGGTCTTTAATCATCTCAGTGGTACAACGCTGTCAGTAAGCTGTTGAGCGTAATTCCATTAACTCAGCAACATCCGCTGAGCCACCACATCCCATGCTAAGTACGGGGGCTCCAGAAGCAAGTACAGCAGGGAGCTCCCCGTGCTTCGTGAGCGTGTGGGGACAGCAGAGAAACAAAGGCCGTCGACCCTGAATAACACAGGTTCGAACCACACGGGTCCACCTGTTCATTCCATTTTGTCCATGAATACTGTAAATGTATTTCCTCTTCCTTATCATTTTCGCTAAATTGCTTTTTCTCTAGCATACTTTATTGTCAGAATATAGCATATAGAACATATAACATACAAAATATGTGTTAGTCGACTGTTTATATCCTCGGTAAGGCTTTTAGTCAACAGCAGGCTCTCAGTAGCCAAGTTTGGGGAGAGTCACAAGTTACACACGGATTTTCGACTGTGCAGGGGTGAGGGTTGGCTCCCCTGCCTGCCCCCCATGTTGCTCAAGGGTTAGCTGTAGTAAAGTGCACGTCAGTGTGTTGAGTGTTGTGACAGAGGCACTCAGGGGTGCTGGCAGAACACCCAATGCCACTCCTAACCCGTGCTAGAACTGGGCTGTAGTCATGGCAACGGGTAAGAATTTCAGATTCAGTGTTATCCAAGAAATTGTTACCTTGAAGGTCCAGGAACCCTAAAGCTAGTTAGGGGCAGAGGTGGGAAACAGAGGCCGCAGAGTGAGAGCAGAATGCCCCATGGCCCCAAAGCAATGGAGAGCAGGGTCTGTCCCAGCAGGTGGTCCCTAGAGGTTGGCATGCCCGGTGGAGGAGGTGGATGGGGCCAGGTAAGCAGAGGTCAGGTGACCTCCATGTACTCACTGAGCCCCTCGGTCACTTAACAAGTAACTGCTGAGGGCCCCATGCGTGCCTGGCTCTAAGGCTTCAGACAGCAGGATGTGCCCTCATAGAAGAGCCATTGTGACCCACGTGGAATATACAGAGACAAAAGAAAGCAGTAAAAATGGGCAATATGCAAAGAACAGAAAGGTGATGCAGAAAAGGCAGAAAGCCTTCCGGAGAGACTTATGAGGACGTTCCAGTTCTAAACAGGACGTTTGATGAGGCTTCCCTGAAAGTCTGGTCTTGAGTAAGGATCTGAGGAAGAGGGTCTCGTGGTGTCTTGTTGGAGAGGATTCCAGAAGGAAGAGCAGGCGGGAAGGCCGTGAGCCTCCCTGTGTCTGGTGAGGACCCAGGAGCGAGGAGGAGGCCAGTGTGGCAGCCAAATGGGGGCAGGTGACGTCAGGAGGTGAAGTTCCCAGGAAAGCAGGGGTCCCTATAGGTCATGATGGCCCTTGTGACATTTGGAGCAGAGCCATGCCACTGTCTGTCCTATGTTTTAGAGGAATCCTGGCTGCCAGCTTCTGAATAAAGCAGTGAGGAGCAAAGACAGAATCAGCAGGACTAGTGAGGAGGGCGGTCGTGGTCATCCAGGTGGCAGAAGGTGGCCTGTGCAGGGTGTTGGTACCGAGAAGGGGCATACAATGAAGTCCAGCTACATGGTGAAGGGAGAATAGCAGGACTTTCTCAGGGGGTGAAGCGAGGTGAGATGCCTCCGAGGCCTGCCAGCTGTGGGGAAGGGGCTGTCAGGGGAGCAGGGTCTGAGGAAGGACAGGGCTGTCACTCACCGATCAGTGGGAGGGCCCCAGAGGAGCCAACCCGAATGTGACCCATTGAAGTGACATCCTAGAAGAGGAACTGAGTATGCAGTTAGAACGTGATCCATGAGTTAAGCAGCCTTTGTAAAGGCATAAAAAGATCAGTTCTAGGTGTGGGGCCTTGTGGGTGCTGGAAACATCGGGGACCACTTTGTGAAGCATAGGATTGGCCAACCACTATGTGGGACACCTGAAACTAACACAAAATAATACTGAATGTGAAAAAAACATTATATACACATATATATATACACATATATGTATATATACACACTTTGGAATACATACAAAAATGGTTAGCACTGAGAGCAAATATGAGAAAACTGGGAAATAGGATTAAAAGTACATATACTGAAGGAAATAACCTACATAGAAGAAGTAGCCCAATGCCAGAAAAAGCAATAACTCCAGCATCAACAATTTCTTACAGATTGAAAATTCCCTGAGGGTTGAAAATGTTCCTTTCTGTAGCAGTACAAGTACAGGCTAAGATTTCAATAAAGACACAGTGAAATAGCAATGCTCCTTCATTAAATTATTTTCTAAAGAATTACCACTTAAATTATTACACAACAAAATTCCACCTGAGAATCTTTGACTTATCCCCAAAGCCTTTAATAAGTGCAGAATCCTTTTCCCTGTTAACCAGACTGAAGGGGAACCGATTCATGTAAATGTGTATTATGTCCTCAGTTTCCGTTCTACTTTAATTTTTTACAAATTTGCTTAGGGCACGCTGCCACATGAAAAAATAATTGTTCAGAAGTTAGCCTCCAACATGGTTTTCTGATTTGAAAACCATTTTAACTGTAGTGGGCTGGACAGGGGCCCAAGGTGGTTGTCAGATAAAAATCATTCAAGTCACCACACACCCAGTCCCCTGTCCTGCTGCTTCCAGCGAAGACAGGGAATAAAAAGGCAAACCCACTGATGCCTAGCAATGCAAGTAGTAAAAGCAACAGGACCATGAATTAAAAATAAGTTAATTCAATAAGCCATTTAACTCCAGGAAGATAAAGAACTACACGAACTAACTCTGAACTTGACACAGCCATGTGCCCCCATGGACGCTGAAGTTTCTATTCAAGAGTAACAGCTAAGACTGTCGCCAAAAATACTGACAAAGCTGGTTCGTAGTAGAAAATGCATGTAGATGAAGAACAGAAAGTTATCGGGTGTCTAAAGAGACAGACCCACATTAAACAGTACTTAGAGTATTTTGATTAGCAGTAAAAACTTTATAGGTAGGTGTCCAGAACGAGCATCAGAGGAACAGATAAAGACTATAAGCAGAGTTGTTTAAAACGAACTTACAAAGGTGATATCTGCATATAACCCGAAAGGCAGCTTGGTTTAATTGCAACAAATACCCAAAACATCTTTGGAAAAAAGAATTAATTCTATATAACATCCTTTAAAATTATAATTAAATTCAAAATAATCAAACGAATATCATTGAGGGTCAGAAGAAGTACCTTACCATTCGTTTCCTTGTGAAGGGCTTTCTAATAGCACTCGGGTTATGTATAATAAGCAGCTTAATAATTTGAGAGAAAAATTGAACAGGCGTATTCTGAGACCTTTAAACAAACAACAGAAATGTGATTTTCATTTGAACTTAGTCCACAAAAGATGAAAACGACTTGTCAAAAATATCAACTTTTAAGTGCAGCACTTAAATTGTGTTCAGAAACTGCAACACTACCGTTGCCTAAACTTGCTGAAGTTCCAGGTCGCTGAATTTTAATTACCTGAGTATCGAAACAAAGGGCGTGAATGTAGGAATGCTCGACCTGCAGATGGGAGCAGACCTACACTGAGAGTGAGTCTAGGTTTAAGCATCCAGAGGCACAAAAACTGTGTCTCGTCAAGACTGGTTCAGAATGCTTACAAGATCAAGCACGTTACATACCCATGAGTTCGAGAGTAAGTGTTAGCCCGCTAGAAAATCTAGCTGCTTACGCATTCACAGCCTAAGTTCTGAAACTTGTACCTTCAGAATACCTTGCAGATTGTAATTATAGAGAAATTATAATCGTGTCTATAATTACACATTATACTTCTAATTAGTGATTGCATAATTACAGAGAAATCACAATAGAATATGTTGGGAAATAGAGAGATAGACACAGGCATTTTGAATTTGACCAGTGGAATCTTCCTTTTCCCTTTAGGTTAATTACCAGTAGAAATCTCAGTATTTTTGTGGGGAGTAAGATTGTCATGTATGTCCCTTTAGAAACTGTGGAGGTCACAGTTATGCGGCCTGTCATATGTAATGAAGATGCAAAACAGCAATTAAGACCAGCAAAACACGCCGGAAGTCTGATTAATAGAGGCAGAGTCTTTCCTGCAACTGGCGGGCAGTTTCCGATTCGTGCATTACGAATAACGCTGAGAGAAAGGCCTTCCTATAATTATTAGTTAGTAAAATCTGGAAATGCAAGGTCAGTTTTTTGCCCTGCTCCATCCGAGTGTACCTGAGGTGACATTTCTTAACAGTAAAAGGTTAATGCTCATTAATTGTGCAGTTTTTCCTAGGCTTTCCTATTACAATGCTACGCACATTTTATGGGTGAGCTTCTTTAGAAAGTCTTTTAAATTATTAATGAAATTGTCCTGGTTTTATAGAACTTGCCTCCCCAAAAGACTGCTTAGTCAAAGCTGGCTGCTGATGAAATAGCCAAATCATGCATTTATCTTTTCTGGCCTGGAGAGATAGGGTTGTTGGTATTAAAAATCAAGGAAGTCTGTTATTCCAAAGATGTGGCCCCTTTTTGGTGATGTCTGTTAGTGTGGCTTCCATGGAAATTCTAACCAGTCAGATGGGAGAGGTGTTAGTTGTCACTGGCCTTCTCCCTGGAGCTCACCCACCACCAAAATCCTCACCAGTGTGCCGCAAACATCAAATGGTTCCCTGTCGTCAGCCTTTGGATGATTTCCCACAACCCAGGCTGTTCTCTCTGAATCCTGCAGAGGCCCCGCTTAGTGATGACCGCCCCTGGAAGATTCAGGGGTCCCAGTCAGAGAGGGCAAAGTGGATACCAATGTATTGTAGACATCTCCCTTGGTTGCTGGCGTTTTAAGCACTGATGACATGAAAAACTACATCTTGCCTCATTGTGTATGGCTTTCAAAAATGCGTGGTGTCATGGGGAGGCAAGAAGGATCCTTTGACACTTGGACCTTGAACAAGTTTAGGTCAGGGACAGCTAATTTCATATCCTCTCAAAGTCCCAACGCTGTCCCCAGTTTGTCTGATGCTAAGCACCGATGGGCGTGTTAAACTCTGAGCTTTGCTCTGTACTTCCTGGCTTAACTTCTCCAGAAAAGGGTGCTGGTCACCTGCCCGTTCTTTGTCACTACGCACCACTGGGCAACACTGAACTCTGCCCCCATGAAATCAGACAATTATTCTCTCCGTTAGAATCAGTCCAAATTACAAGAGGCTTCTCACAATAAGCATCGGGTGTCCCTCACAGACAAGCCATGATGACCCCCTCATGTGTCCCGGTGGCTCACTCAGAACCCTACTTACTGGTGTGAGATCTGAATAATTCAAGGCATTCAAGACACCTTAACACCAGCAGATGTAAAGTCTATAGTTTCCTAAAATTTTACTGGCTGGCAGACAAGATTTTGAGTGTACTCCTCTTTAAAGGGTATTTTGCAGGATTGCAATGCAATTGTTGGAGGTAAATATATAGGTACAAACACATAGACAAGGGAATAAAATGAATGACTTACTTGATCTCTGGTTCTTAATAAAAAATAACTTTAGTCTCTCTTTAAATGTGTTTTCATTCATAAAGAATTCAACTTGTACCCTGAAAACAGAAAAGACATAATTAAATAACCTGAAAACAAGCATATAAGAAAATTAAAAATTATCTGCATTAGACTTGAAGTGAATCCCAATCACAAAAAAATATGAGAATTGGGTAAAACGCAGAATGTTTTGGAAAGAAGCAGTTACTTTTCAATTCAAAGACATCACCAGTTCACATGCCACAGGTAGTTAATTCAGTTATCTGTGTGAGTGGATGTAGTGAGTGGTATGGATAATTCAAAACAGCAATAATACAAAAGCCTTTTGTACGTGTCTGTGAAATAATTTTTGAGTCAGTGTTTCCCAATTTTTGTCCACATCATGAGAAACAATTAGGTGCCTCAAAAATTCAGTTTGAGCAAAACCACCCCAGATGGGCTATATTAAAATCTTAAGGGGCTTGTCCTGATCATGGTCTTTTAACAAGCCCTTCACGTCACCTTGACTGTAGGGGTAACCACATTATGGGACACTGTCTCTCCTTATTTTATTTATTGACGCTCAGAGTAAAATATACATAGATCACGGAAGGAGTGCTCATGTTACATAGAACGTGACAGGCATCACAGACCTTAACCAAGCAAGTCAATTATGATGCTGAATATTGTATGTTTAATCCTCTGTAAAATGATATCAACTCTCAGAAAAATAATATTTATTTACTAAATGTATCTGCTCCCCCCTAGATTCTTTCAAACTGCCTTTCATGTGATGGCATAATTATCTTTTCAAAATGTTGAGTGCAAGGAAAAACCATGTTCAGTGTATTGTGACTTGTTAATCATCATCATTTAAAATTTTCTTAGCCTCAAATACACGTATTATAAATTAGGACTGCAAAAAACAGCTAACAAAAACATTTTAGTGTTCATACAAACAAAGATTTTATTTCATTTTTCCAAATATCACAAAGTGTTGGTCATCTTACCCATATAGACTAGACAGTTTTCTAGTTTGGGTTTTTTTGGCAGGAGCACCCATGGGAGATAAAACTGGAGAAAAAATTTACATATGAATATGCTCATGTATCAGAGAAATATTTCACTACTACATTCAATGCTGTATAGTCATGAAGATTCATGGCTATTTTTAAAGCTGTCTGTCATGCCGTAACAGTAAAAGGGCTTTTTGTTATCACCTGCAAAAACCAAGTTTTATCTGCTATGCTTTCGAAAAAGACCCAAAAGCCCACCCACTTCACCTCTGTCCCTAAAGGCGGCATAAAATTTTCATCCGTTTTCATTACTTTCTTGTCTATGTTCCATCCTTTGTGTTTTATTCACCTTATAAATTAAAGTGCAAAGAAAAGGGCAGAAATCAAGATTGTCTGGTTAATTTCTCCAGAAAGAAACCCTGAAAATGGCAGTATCTTCCAGCAGGACACTGTGGGCATGCACACCCCCCCCACTTGTCCACAGTCCTGCACACTCACACACGCCACCCCAAGCACACACAACCCAGGCAGAGAACTCCGCTAGTGTCTTGGAAATCCACCATTGGACCTGCTTTCTTCGTTTATCAAATAAAAAGGCAGTTCGTTTTAAACAAAGTTACTGTAATACTGCTATCAAGCTAAATGAGTTCGAATTTGCTCTGGATACCAAAGCAAATTTGAGAGGACATGTGGCTCTTACAGAAGTCACTCAGGAAAGGCCATGTAGTCTTGCTTCCTTGAATTATCAAATTTAGAAGGACACGAGTCCAATCCTCACCTAGTAGCTGGAGTTCACTGGGCGCACAACAGGGGTGCATTTTAACTAAAATGAGATTGTCTGCAGCCTGAATATGAAGAGACAGCAGTGACAGAACTGGTTCCTTTAAATATTGAGGCACCCATCATTAGTAAGATGAGGTGACTCATAATGTGATGCTCCATTGTGTAGGAGAGTCATAGAAAGAGGTGAGTTATGCGTGAGGTGGCCCAACTATGAAATGGCCATCAGCGTGAAGTAAACAGCTCTCCCACACTTACAAATGTGCCAAAAACGATCAGAGTTTGCACGTGAGTCTTTTCTGTGTGTGAGTGTTTATTCCTAAAGGTAAGGACAATTTTGCATGGCGTGAGGCCTCTCAATAAATAAACAAATTACAAATTCCCTTTTAGTTATAATAGCATGTGAAATAAAACAATAAATCTCGTCATCTAAATCTATCTTCCCCTCTTAGGACTATAGATGATATTAAAGTATGGATTGATACAAATCTTTTCAAAGTTAAAGCAAAAAAAAAATGAAGTACAGAGCAAAACCCTTTTTGATCCATGTCTTCGATCAAGGACAGGAAAATATCCTTTAGTTTTACGATTTATAATACAGAGTTACTAGGTGATATCTTCTCCATTTGCCATTTTTTATTTTTTAATAATGACATTTTATATAGGTCAAAGCACTTTATTGTCACATTTGGGTAGATCTTAAATATTATTTGTGATACTATTTCTATGTATTTTGTAATTTTGGTTGCTATAAAAGAGTTTTGTTCCGGCGTTGTATGTTTTTGATATTTTAAGTGGCTACCATGTTGAACTACTTTATATGCGGTGATACTTTTCTCAAGTTTATTTCTTGGGTTCTTTTGGCAGACCATCATGCTGTCTGAAAATCTCCAATATTCCTATTTATATTTCATTGTTCTTGTCTTATCACATTGACTAGCACTTTGGGAAGGGAAATATCAACTGTGGAATACATTCTCACAAAAGGAAGCCTCTTGTGCCCTAGCAGTTAAACTATTGGCCTTGGAATGGCAATAAATATTTATATTTTACTAAAAATCATGATCAGGAATGGATGGATATCGATTGTTATCAAAACTCTCTTGAATCTGTCGAGTTGATGGCACGTTGTTGGAGATTTTTCTTACAATGACTTGGTGAATTGTTGTAACAGTTTTTCTATTACACACATTTTTTTTCATTTCTGGTACAAATAGTTTTTGCAATAGTAAACTAGTCAGGCAATGTACGCTAGATTCCCTTTATGTATTTTTAGTTTTCCTTCTGTGGTCATAACTAAGATTGATCTAAGCATCCTCTTTCGATTATTCTAATATCTTCAAATATGAATTTAAAAATTCTCCAGATGTTTCTGTGCTCTGGAACAGTTCTGAATACTGTGGACATATTTTTGATTCATCATCATCAATTCTCCCTAACAGTATCAACTCCCTTGATATTAATATTAATTTTTTTTCATTTTCCTCTCATGTGCTTGCTCTGGTTACTTGAATTTAATGCAAAAAATCATGCAGTATCTTGTTAAAATGCAAATTTCTTGCTTCACTCTTATAGTTCTTATTCAGTAACTTTAAAGTAGGCCTTACCACTTTACAGCACAGAAAACTAATTCTGACCCAAGTCGTCAATGCATTCTTTCAGAAACACTGTTTTGCTTTGTTCAGTTGCTAATTGTTGAGGATGCCAAGCTTCTGCAGACATTTTCTTTTGGAACTTTTAGTGGATAGAGACCGCCGGCAAAAGTCTCCTCTGTGTCTCACGGCGCCATTCCCTCCCTGCCACTTTCTGATCCTGCAGTGTCGGTCACAGAGTCCTTGCGTGAGTCATTTGTTACTGCCTCATCTTGGACAACGCCACACCTGCCTGCACACCCTGGTCTTTCCATTGCTTCTTGCCTCTTACCTCCTCGTCACGTTGATTCTTCCTTATTAGGAGAGTTCTAGGTTATTTGTAAAACGTTACAAAAGAGCATCGCAAACAGCAGACCCACATGGGGTTGCAGAGGAGTGTTTGCTTAGAGCTGCCCTTTGGTCGTTGACTCCGAACCAGGTTCCTTTCCATTTCCAAATACTCACTCCCAACCTCCGGTAACTAAATTATTTCACAGAGCAAACATTTAAATGGAGCCTTGTAAAAAATAAATTAATTAGTAAGCCTCTGATCGATTTTTCATCTGGAAAAAAATAGTTTCACCAGTTCATGCTCAAGTGCTCCCCAGGTTGCTAGCCGGCTCCCAGCCTTCGCTGTGCGCACACAAAACCTCAGTCTCAGCACTTTGCAGCCCCTCCTACGGCCTTTCCCAATTTCTGTTTGCCCGTCTAATTCTTTTCGTTACTGTCCAAGCCTAACTTTCTCCTGTCTTGAGTCTGTTACATCTCATAAGGAGGCCAAGATTAATTCTGATGACCTTCGATAGCATTCTCTGCATTTTTAAATAAAATCTGAAATAATGTCCATTTTGGAAAGGGAACCCAGCTTTATACACTCACCACACTCATGACACACATACACATAGACATGTCTGTGTGTGTGTGTGTGTGTGTGTGTTTAAACACGGATATAATGATGGAATGGCAGTGTGGGAGGGCTCTGGGCTGCTAACCACTTGTGCTGATAGCCCCTCAGTAACTGCATTTACGCTCCTGTCACTCTGGTAATCAGGGCTGGAAGGTAGCCGGAAATAACAGCCTCGCCGTTTCCATGGTGAAACACGTTACAAGTCCACCCAGGAGTGCTTTTGTATTCAAGTCGCTCCTCGGTGGGAAAACTCGAGTCCTCCTTGTGGGTAGTGCTCACTTGCAGGACCTGTGCTCCCTGCTTCCTCGTTCTATTGAAAGTGACTCCATCTAACAACCCCAGTTTAACTCAGCCCTGAGCAGAGGAAGCAAAGGGAAAGCAAGCTAGAGCAAATACACAAGGACATGTTCTCATCCTCATACTGCAAAGAGATGTTGCCTCCTCATGTTCTCTGCCTGCCTGCATGAGTAGGGGCAGGTCTAGGTCAAGCCATTATCACAAAGGAACAAATGCAAATAATGGAACATTAACTCATTTTCATTCTTTTTGGTATATAATAAAGAGTAACAAGAATATGCAGCATTTAGGCTTCTAATAAACTACATGGGTTTATAGCCACCACCTCAAAGAAAAGGTAAGATGCTTTAACATCATTTACATTTTTTCTCTTACCTCAACTCTGCCCTCATTACACACTCCCACACAACAGAAGCCCCCAAAGGTCAAATGCATGCATACATGCACATACATAAATGTGCATGCAGACATGGACACATATGCTGGAAGTATAGCCAGTAGGAAAATACAAGAAGTCCTTAGAAGCTAGAAAAGACAAGAAAATATGAAATCAGAGAAGCAAGCTAGCATGAAAGCTGCTGTTCACCCTAATGCTGTCTGCCAACTTTGGAAGGTGGGGAGTTTGTGCTTTGACAAGCAGGAGACCTGTCAAAGAGAACCCCCACAAAGGACCTGAGTTCCTGAGACACAGTGTCATCATCACATGAACGAAGAAAACTCCCAGAAGCAGAGGGTGAATGCCCTTGGCCATGGCTCTGATTGGTAGCAAAAGAAACACAGTGAGACTTGCTGTCTTCATTTTTTAGGGCTGTCATTAAGTACTATTGACTGGGTGGCTTCAGAAGCAGACCTTTATTTCTCATAGGTTGCCTTACTTATCCTGTGTCAGCCTCAGGCATTAGGCATGACTCGTCACTTCGTCATCCTTGAATCACTGTCTCTGCTTGACCTCTAGGTGTCTCATTCTCTTGGTTTTCTTACCTTAAAGTTTACTTCTGGTTATCCTTGGGCAGGCCTGGTTCATTCCCTTCTATTCTCAGAATCAGTCTTATTTTACAGTGATACTCTAAGTATGAATCATTTATATGCCCAAGATTGCCTGATTAATATAGTCAGCCAGTCCTCTCCCCCAAACTCATGTAGTCAACTGCCTACTGAACTCTTCTACATGGATGCCTAGTGGACAGCTTCGGCATTACCAAACGTATAGTCCTGATTTTCTTCCCTGAAATCTCCTGATCTGAGCTGTTTTAATCCATCCTTCTGGTGGTTCAGAAAAAAAGTCATGTGGTTATACCTGAATCCTCTTTCTCTAGTATTATTCTCTAGATTCTTTGAATAGTAAACAATCTGTTTAGCTGAATGATAAAGAAAATGAGAAAATGCTTATAATGAACATGCTCAGTCCATACCAGCTGGACAGATTTACCTAAAGACGTTTCACTTGCCTTTGGATTAAAATTTATTTTCAATGTAAGATATAGAAAAACAAAGCAAAACAAAACTTTAAATGATAAATGCCAATATTGAACCCAGATGGAAGCTCCATCCACGTATCAGTCTACAAAAGTTACTGTGAAATATTTTGCATCCTTAAAGGCTCTGTGCTGTGCAGTCTTCTATTCTAAGGCATGACCTTTAATTAGATGTGTCTGCAACTGGCAGATTGGATCCCTCGTGTGAGTGATGTATAGCGACACAGTGGGAAATGTGGGAAAGGAAGGAAGGACCACATTCCTCTTCCCATCACCGAATTGTATCCAACAAGGAGGTATACCTGCTAAATCTCCCCATGCTTACCCTCCCCGCCCCAATCAATTCCAATTATGGCATAAAGAGTTCTCCAAAAAAAAAAAATCAGAATTGCTTTAAGGGAGAATCAAGTTTGTCTTGCAGTTTCTTACAACCCCATTAAACCTCAAGCTCCACTACAGAGGTATTAGTCATTTTCTGCTTACAATCGCTCACCCAGTGCCTAGAGTATAGCGGATGCTCGCTAATATATTTGGGATTAAAAATTACTTGGCAATTGTTGCTTCTAAAGTCCCATTAGCATCTGAAGTTGACAACCATCAGTATGCAGAGGCTCACAATCTATGGCCGCTGCCATCTGGCATCCACACAGGGAAACAGAACTGCCAAATAACCTTTGCTCCAAAAGAAAGAACACATTTGTTAATTTTGGAATAAAGGCTGATTTGCTGTGTATGATACGAATGCCCTATCACACCATAATTCCTCTTTATTTCCTCAACCAGACTCAATTATCATACCAGTTATGGAGCTTTGAAATCTGGGGGTTACTACTTTTAAATAAAAATACTCAGCTGGACCTCAAGAAAAATGAACAACTAAAATTAACTGAGCTTTCTCTGGTCTTCCTTTGAAGACCTCACCCTGCTCTCTTCGGGTCTCATTTTAGATGCCACCTCAAACTTCTTCCAATGATGTTATCATCAGAGTCTTTGTTACATGACATGCATGTATTTTTGCTTTAGTACACTCAAGCTCTTTTACCACAGTATCAGCTGCAATGTGTGAAGTTGACTTTTTAGGGGTTTGTATCCTTCAAAAAGACCTGAGAGATCAAATAACTCGTTCTATGACATCCATAGGATGTGGAACACAGACACATTTAAATAAAAGGAAAAAGATAACTTTCTGGACTTGGGGTAGTGAACACACAATATAATATACAGATGATGTGTTACAGAATTGTCTACCTGAAACCTATGTAATTTCATCAACCAATTCCACCCCAGTAAATTCAACTATAAAGTAAAAAAATAAACTTCAATAATTAGAAATTTGGTCTATTTACATTTTTGAAAATGTATACCCTCCTGGAGGAAGGTAGAAAAAGCTTAGCTTAGTGCTTGGCAGAAATAATGAGCAAGACTAGACTGAAATAGACAGGAAGCTACCAAGCACCAGATGGAATGCATCATCACCAACATCGAACTCTGAGCCTCCTCAAGAGTTTATCTGAGGGCACGTTTCCGCCGCAGGCCCCTCCGAAGCTGCCAGCAATGCTCTGCTTGGCTCAAAAGTTGTGAGCGGGGGAACTGGTTCTCCTTTGTTCATAAGTAAATCCCTCAAAGGGTCTTGGGGAAGAAATAAAAGGTCTTTTGCAGTGACCAACTATCACTTACTCGTCTGAATGGGCCAGGTGGACCAGGTAGTCTCCAGGACAGCTGGTCATTTTGCCTTAGTTACCAAAGCCTTGGGTGTGACCCCAACAAGGCTGATGCTACACACAGAGACTGGCCTGGTAGCAACGCCGAGTTGGGCAAAATGATCTGAAATGTCTTCAGGATTATTCACATGTACCTAATGACACTTAACTAGCAAAAAAAAGTGATATAGAATCAATGATATTATCATCTGACAAACCTCCCGAAAATGAGGCCATTATCTTTACAGTTTCAAGCACTTTAAAAGCTCCTTGAATGTCTTTCCTGGGGGAGAGTATTAATAGGGAACTATTACTCCATTTGTGAGTCAGCAGGTGCTCTCTGGAGCAGCACGCAGTTCTAGCTTATGAGATATAGGCTTAATTACTCAGAAACTCTCATTGAAACACAAAATGGAGTGCTACCATTTGAAAAGTTCTGATTAGGTCAGTAATTTAATGGAAGCACAGTCGCCGGTGCACACAATGGGACCGAATTCATACGAGGAAATGTGTCGTGCCACGCAGAGAGAGGGGTTCATTTGTTACTACCCCGTGCAGAGGTCAAACCTAATCTGGTTTCCTAATATGTGTAGTTCAACAGTTTCCACAAAAAGTTCCAGTATGGAAACTATTTAAAAAGCCAGGTTTTTAACTTGTGTATCTTCAGCCATTCCTTACCTCCATCACTTCATCCTAATTATGGGTAAGGCCTTCGGTAGGAGGTTGACAATTATAGGTAAAAATGAAATAAAAGGAAAAACCAATCTCAAATGACTAATAGAAGCAACATAAATGATATTTTCATCACCCATGAAAATTTTCACCTCCAAAACATACCTATATTCTATTGATCAATCATACCATATTCATATGTGCCTGCTCTATGCTAGGCGTGTGTCTTTTAAAAATTGTAACGTGACAAAAATCATCGGAGCTAAGAGCTGTTATCTTCGTTATATACATAAGACTGGCGAGGCTCAGAAAGATCCTCGTGTTCCCCAAGGTCATATTGCTAGGGAGTCGAGGAGCTGGGAGCTGATAGAAGGGCCAGTTCGCAATGAAGATCGAATACATTTCGAAGACTTACTCCTCCATTCCCTAGAATTTATCTTGTGCGAATACGAGATGCCAAGGGCCATAACTTCATCCACACAAGAGACCCTCTAAGGCTAAGTTTTATTTCTAGGAGGAAACTGACACCATGAATTGATAGTTGATTTGAACAGAGGTGCCTCCGTTCCTATTGAGCGACAGAACAGGATGCAAACCTAAGTCTGATTTTTAGATCATGTTTCTTGCCGAGGTGCCAAATCTGTCTGGTCATTTTTCCCTGACTTTTAACTTACCACCTCCTTAGCCTCCAGTAAGTTTTGATGAACTACCTCTACTAAACATTTTCTTGGGGGCAGGGGGAGATAGTTATCCTCATGAAATGGCAGATACCATTCCACTTGCCTAATGATCTCCATAGTCAGTTCTTTGAAAGAATGACCACTTCCAGCTAAAAAAACTAAAAGCATCAAAATATTCTGTCTCATTTTCACACAATTTTTCAATTTGTTTTGGAAAACAGTGCCACGATCATTATAAATCCACAGGAGACCAGTCCTTTAGATTTTTGTACAGGATCATCTTTTCCAGAAAGTTAGAATAAGATGCGGGATATCTTTGAACAAACATTTTCTTCCCAACATTACTTACAATCCTGAGTAGCCCCAAGTAGCCAAGGCTGAGAAATGGTCCTTGGACACCCCCAGTTTTATTACTCTCTGTTTTCCTCTAAGCACAAGAGAAAATTCTTAGCTATCATTTCAATGGCAAAAAAAAAACCCACACAAATATCTAACCCTTTCCTCACTTCTCTCAAGAAAACATCTTCCTATTCAAGCAAACATACCCAGGCCAAAAAACAAAAAGGTGCTCATTGACAAAAGAGCCAGTAAGAAGTGCAGTAAACCTTTCCTCATTATGGGTTATTACCCAAACACTTTCTTTTGCCTCCGTCCACTTAAAGAAGAAACATTTCGGCATTGAGCATTGATCATAAAAATAAAATCATTAACGGAGTAGAGATTTAGGTTTCATGCGCGTTTCCTTCTTGCTGGCTCATGACTGCTTGTCGGTATTAAAAATTGGTAAGCACCTTCTTTGCCCATTAGGAAGGATTATCCCCTTGACTGGGGGTGTCAGCGCATTGGTAACAACCCCATGCCGGCAGCCTGGCCTAAACATACTAATGGAAGGAGAAGGAGCAGGACCAGCAGAGGTCATTCAGAGAGAAAGCAATGGTAGTCAGGCAAGAACAGAGAAAGTCAGACATGAGGGAGCCCCAAAGTAAATAATAAAATGTTCAAAATAAATAATCGAATGACTTTTTTTTTAGAGCACATGTTGAACACAGCACATTCAAAATAATTTCCATTTAAACAATAATTTTAGAGAAAGAACGTTAGGTGGAGGTAGAGGGGTTTGATAATGACTTACAGTGGGACTATAGGTGCTTTATATACTCAGTTATTCTAAGGCTGAACTGAATATGACCAAGGCTAAAGAGTTTTCTGAAATGCATTTCTACCTCCCGTTGATCATAACGTTCAATACATTTAAAACATGCAGTATCAGTTCATCGACACGACTGATCATTACAGATGCTCTATTTTGGATGAATAAATAAGCAAAGAACAAATAAGGTGAACTTCATCCCTGCAAAAAAAGCGTCCGAGCCATGTTTTCATGATTGCAGCCCCTCGGTGGTACTGCTTACCCTACATTACCTTGCTCCTGAGTCAGACACTGGCGGCTGCAGTCGCGGGAAAGGCACGAAGCTGGGTCCACAAGGGAACAGCTGGGGAGACATTATGACCTTCTGCTCAGAGATGCGCTCGAGAGAAAGACATTTGTTTATGGCCAGGAACGCCTTTCATCCAGTTGCACAATCAAAAGAAGGGCACCCCTTGGTTTTTGCCATGACTTGGGGAAGGCTTTACAGGATGTAAGCGCTCCCGCTCCGGCAGCCGGTCCTAATGTCTTTAACGCTATCTTTGATTCGGCATTGCTTGACAGACTATTAAGGAAATGTTGATGATGCAGGAAGAACAGGGTCCGGGCTAACATGATTATTTTACAGAGCACTGTGCATTCATTAATAGTGAATAAGTTGTCACAGTATTGCCCTCTGCTCCTTTCTAAGAAATCTTTTATTCATGTTCATGTAGCCCTAGGATGTTGGGTGTTCAAAATAGAGAACATATCACTCGTTTCAGAAAATACGATGTCTAACCTTCTCCCTGGTAAACAAAATCGGAGGCTAATGTTGAGAAAAGTCCATGGTGCTGAAACTGTGCCTCACAACCACAAGTGCCTTACGACTCAGGAAAACGCGAGCACTCGTCTTGCAAACAGCCAGGGTCCGCTACAGTAAAATATGCGCACATCCCCAGAGTCAAATTCCACGAAGGCACAGGTGTTTAACGTGTGCCTTGGGAAGTGGCTGACATACCGAGGGACACAACAAATGTGGAACGACAGAACATAGAAAAGATACACGTGTAGGAATTCCTAAAACTGCCAGAATATGTAACAGGTACAAATCTCATTAAAAGTCAAAAAATGTTAGGAAGATTTTTGTACTTGTTGGGACAACAGTGGCACAGAATAGTGCATAAACATCTTCTGTAGGCCGATGCGTGCCAATCATGTTTTGATTATGAAAAAGCAAAGCCAGTGAAATTGCTTCATAATAGAAAATCAGATAAATACTTTTTTTGCTACATCAACAGTAGGGAACAGTATGCAATCACAAATAATGCTGGAAAGCTATTTATGACACACCATTAAGTGGAAAACCGATTAAAAAAATAAATGAAAATAGGTTACCAGGTACTATTGTGGTTTGACCCAGTTTGAGTAAAGCTCATACATATAAAAGTAGAAAAAAATCCAAAATATTTATACATCAGACTGTTGGCATTGCTGAAATTATGTTGTTGTTCTTTTAAAGTGTCTGGTGACTGTTGTTAACCAGTTTTTTACCTTTTCCACAATAACCGTAGTACTTACGTAGTGAAAATAAAACACTAACAAAATGAGACACACCCTTTGTACCAAGTAGCATCACTTGCATGAGGTTTCTCCATGATTTCTCTGCCTAAAATGCTCATCTATTCGAATCATTTTCTGGATGTCATTTACAGAGGCCCAACGAGCCATTCTCTGGGAACTTGGGTCATTTTAAAATACATCATGCTGGGAATCACGTCATCCTCAGAGTCAGAAATCAGAGCTCCTTGTCCTAAAGCATCTACTTGCTACTCAGCTCAGCCAGTTGCACTTCCCAGCAACTTCCCAGGGGTATTTGTTAAATTCAGACAAGAAGGTGAAAGAACAAAAACAAAGGCCAAATAGTTAGCATAAATAATGACTTTATAGAACATAAGTCCTTGACTCCCATCGCGACCCCAGGGATCAAGAACCATATCATCTAACATTCTCATAACTTCTTTTCTTCTGAATAGTCTGTAGGGGTTGTTCCTTGTATCTCTTCAAGTACAAGGTGCTGGCTTTGCTCTTCAGGGTTTAAGAGGCATCTTCTTCAACTCAGCTCTGCTGGACCCCCACTAGTCTGCCAACCCCATCAAAGAAAAGATCCTCAGTTTTCAGAGCAGATTCCCCCACGAGCTTCCAGAAGGACGGGTAGGCATCTGAGGATTATAACACTGAGGGAGTGGGCTAGCTTCAGTGTTGCGTGACTTATATTTAAATCCAAATTAAATACAAGACTGACTAGCTATGGGACTTCGAATGCACTGAGGATGTTTAACTGTTCTGAGACTCAGTTTCTCCAAGGGGATAAGTATCCAAGTTCTTGATATTAATGAGGATAAAATGAAAATCCATATGAAATAAGTAATACAGAAACTGACAAATAGAAGCCTCTTAATATTTCCTTGGTCCCCCATATATGGACCTGGTGTTCTGATAGTAGCCACCGTGACCCCACAAGTATGGGGAAATTTTCCCCCAAAGCCAATAGACACGTTAGTAAGGCCTTATGCTCTTATCTCTAAGAAAGGTAGATTTTTGGAAAGTTTACTGAAGTAAGGAAAGTCACTCAAGAGCCCCGTGATTATTTCAGCAGGCCTGGTGATTATTCCACTCTAGTGGGTCAGCAGAGAGTCTCTCCCCGTGAAATAATCAGCGATGTCTTTAGTTCAGCAATTTCATGTGATTAGAATCAATGACTGTTGGTAGCAGTGAAGGGAAGCCATTTTTCCCCAGCATTGAGAAGTTACATAAAGTGTTGTCGTGGAGTAGATACCTGGGCAGGCCGATCTATGAATTCACTTTCTTGCCCTGATTATGCATAGCCATCAGGATATTCAAATTAGTAATTTAGCTGCTTTTGCTCAACACTACAGTAAACAAAGTCTCCATTAGTCGTTTTCCCTCTTAGGAAAGGGATGTTTCATCACAGGTTCAGATTTATTCATTTCACAGTGATTACAAATAAGAGTCAACAGGAATAATATCCTGATTTAAAACTTTAGTCCATAAAACATCTTTTCCAAACACCAGAGTTTGAACTAACAGCACACGCTGCCAGGGACAACTCATTCCAACTCTGAATAGTATCATGAAGACAGCAGAAGCCAAACAAGCAAGAGAGAAAAGTGATTGGTACAATTTCCATGTAATCTGTTTGGACATCATTTGAGTTTCCAGAACCAACATCAACAGAACCATTCAACAGCTAAATTCATTTATAAACTTAACATCCGGGAACTCTTTTAACATTAGCAAGCTCAACCTTGGAACAACCCTATTAAACAAACAAAGGTAAATGTTGAGATAAGGAAGATACAGATAGCCCATGAGATCATATGTTTCTTATTTCTTTCTACAATTTCCATCATATCCAGCAGAATTCTCTGTGCCTAGTATTTCATAAAGGAATTTCAAAGGAAAAAGGTAGAAAAATTGTGAATATATTGCAATCTCCAATTATTAATAGTTGATACTTTTAAACATATTTAATGATTCTTTGTGGCTGAGCCCAAAGCACTTATTTCCACTCTGTATTTGAACTTTTGCATGCATTCAGAGATGTTTGTAGAATAGCATTCTACTCTATTAATATGTTTTAATGAATAATCAAGTTTTGAGCACATTTTTATAAACCAAGGCTTAAAACCATATAACTTAGAAAGCACTGCAATGAAATAGAAGGGTTCTGACTGATTTCTTCTCCATATGATCCTAGAAATATTGTCTCCCCCAACTCATGTGCATTTTGGTCATTCAGATTATGCACATTCTTAAGGAAAGAAGTAGCAATTCAAAATCAAAAGAAACTCTCAAATAATCAGCCTCCTCAGGTAACGCTATAATTCCATTCCTTTCTCTGGGCAAACCAAGGACTATATCAGTGATGTAGTGAATTGAATTTGTGTTGGCAAGTTAGTGACTAAGGCAACTGGCAAGGATACCACAGCAAATTTAAGGACTGTTTACGCCTAATAGTTTCTACAGCTCAAGGTTGTCCTGCGGATGTTGGCACAAGAACCATGGAAAGGTGGCTGAGTGAAACTATCTTCCAGTGTTCCACAATTGGGCATCTCAGGGCTCCATGGATAATCAGAAATGTAACCCTTGGTTACAGAAATAGATCATGGTCCTGATTTCTCTGTGGAAATGTCCTTATGTCTTATAACTATAAAAATCGCCCAAAAATAAAAATATAATGATCCAGAAGGAAGCAATTATAAGCAGAAACCAACTGTCCTGGCAGAAACTGATAGCATCTTGGGAACCGGAACGCATTTGGGAACACTTCAAGTCCTTCTATCGTCTGGGGTGCTCAGTTTCCCCACCTGCAAAAGGAGGCTTGACTTGCTTCCTCCTGGAAACCCAGCTTTAAATAAATCCATGTGGAAAGAAAAGCCTCAGCTTGGTTACAGAAGCACTTCTTTATTCATTCAGTAGGGTTTTTTTTAATGCCTTCAATGGTACTTGGCATCATATACAAAACAGTGAATAAAACAAAAATAGCCTTTGTTAGCACAGAAGAATCTATTCTGTTATAGCCAGAAGAATCAGAAAATGAACGAACACAGCAAGAAACATTCAATTAGAAATTGGAATATAGGCAATGAAAAGTCCAAGATATTAAAGAAATTGAGTGGGTGGTAGGCTGCAAAGGCCTCTCCACTGAAGCCACATTGCCTGGGCCAAGGCTCCTCGTCAATGGCCTGCCTCCAAAGTCATTTTGTTAGTTGCAACTTTCAGTCACTCTCATTCACAATTCGGAGATAATGCATGATTCAGGTCATTAAGGCCCAGTATTCCTGCTCTTAGCGGGCCACAGCTTGGAAGGTGATGGATGGTGGGGGGCGGCGGGGAGGGGCATAGAGGAAGAATGTTTTTTTTTTTGTTTTTCCTCGACTGTCTCAGAAAATCACTATTTGCAAAGACTGCTTCCCAAAGCTGTTGGTTGTCCATATTTCACTGTTGAATGCCTTTGATAGAGAATTATTTTCAGTACATTTATGCTTAGAGGAAATCATAAATAGAGGTACTGTCCCAGGGAATGAGCTGACTTTTTACTAGAGTAGGAGGGAAATGATGTCTGTGTTCGAAGCACGCGGCGGTCTCGGCCCATTATTTTAGTGTTTCTCATTTCGAAACCCTGCTCCAGGCAGCAAATCTGTGCAAGCCACGAAATTATTATTAACCTAGCATTTGCTAGGCTTCCGAGCCTAATGATTTCAGCTAATGCAGCAATGCCCATGTCCTGAGATTATCCTCAGATGAAGAATAAGAAGGAAATGGGGAAAAACCAAGCAAGTCTTGCAAACTAAATTAGCATTAAATAGGGGGAAAGACATTAAAAGAAAGCTTCCTTCATAGCCTTAAAAGTTTTAAAGAAACATTAAGAAAAAAAAAATAGGAGACTTCTTCATCGACATTTGATTAAAGGGTAAAGCCCAGAGATAAAGGAAATCAAATTCAAAATCTGTAAAAATAAGATTCTCTGTTTTTGTCAATGTATAATACATAGACCTTAGAGCCCCCTGCAAGAGGAAGCAAGCCACGTTACAGAGCTGCAGCGATTTCTCCCGAGTGGATATTCTCAGTGAGGGGAATACAAACACAGACGAACTGCCCACCCTCCCAAAACTAGAGGAACATTCTTGTAATTCTCCTGGCAGAGACGAGCTGTGACGTGGAGACCGGGCTCCATCCTATAAACCTTCCAGAATCACCCTCCTCGCTCTTTGGTTCTCTGAATCTCATTATCAAAGTATGATTCCGATTATAATTTCCCTTCCCATCCGTATGACGTAACGTGAACAAAGTCACTAGCCAATGTCATGGCCGACATCTCAGTCACACTTTAGCTTGCTGAGGGTGCCCCCAGTGGTTCAAGGGCACAACCCTGGAGGCCTGCACAGCATCAGATGGCGCACATCCCAGACGAGTGAGAGGCTCACCGAGGGCCCAGCCAGGCAGGGCCCCTGCGGTGTAGTCACCACAAGATTAACCACTTTCTCATTTTTTTTCTGTGATTGAGCTTTATCTTTGAAATCACAGTGGATAAAATTCCAGTTTCTCAGTTGTTACCTATTTATTAAAGCATTTGTCTTATTAATGCTCACTTAAAGGTGGAGTTGATGGCCACTGGGAAGCTGGAAAGTCACTTAGAAACCTGACTCACTTAATGATAATTTCAACTAAAAGTGACAAGTGAACACCACTCTAATAAATATTAGAGAAATGTAGGAAAAATGATCCCAATTTGTAGTTCTTTATCAAGAGCCCCCACTTTTTATTTTAAAGATTATGCTTATTGTTGTTACACATTTCTACACCCTTGGGTTTGCTGGCACCATGACCTTCCAGGAGAGCATGTTATATATAATAAAATAATAGGTAATTCTCTTCACAGGGAACTCTAAAATAAAATGTCTATACCTGCATATATTTAAGCCTTATTAAAACTAGGTATTACTAAATTATAAGACAATTTTCAATGGGCCATTTGACTGCCATGCACTGATTATTCTTGAAATTTCCTAACTTCTTATCATCCTAGCACTACCCAGGTGAAAAATTAACATAAAAATGTACTAAAAGGATTACAGCTTTAGAAATGAAGTATGCACTTCCATGAAATATATCCAGTGGAAAGAAAAATAAATAAATGGCTTTAGAAAAAAAAAATGTGTGCTTCAACATATTTTATAATCCTCACACAAAAACACCTCACTTTTCCCGTTGCCACTGTGAAAGACGATCTCCTAATATTGGTGTGTCATCAAATATTCTGAACATCAGAGGATCCAAGGGGAAATGGACTGAAATTGCAAAATTAAAAATTAAATTATCCACATAACTACAAGTTGGGGACATATTTGAAAATATGCATTACCCAAGTCGGCCAGAGAAACACAAATAACACATGATAACACATGATTTCTGTGGAATCTAAAGAACAAAATAAATAAACAAAACAGAAACGGACTCACAGACACAGAGAACAGACTGATGGTGGCCAGAGGGGAGGGCGATGGGGGGCTGGGTGAGAAGCTGAAGGGATTAAGAAGTACAGGTTGGTAGTTACAGGATAATCACAGGGATGTCAAGTACAGCATAGGGAATAAAGCCAATAATATTATAACTAAGCATGGCACCAGGTGGGTACTGGAAATATCAGGGAGACCATTTCGTAAAGTATAAGATTAACTATGGTGGTGTGCACCTGAAACTAGGGCAAAATAATAGGGAATGTACACGGTAATTTTTTTAAAAAATTGAAAAAGAAAATATGCATTAAGCTTCCTCAGACATAGCTACAAATGACATCAAGTCATTTCAAGAGCAAAAATAAAAATAAAAATAGAGCAACCTTACAGCATTTGATTTATGGATATAAAACTTCAGAGTTGAAGTAAAATACTGCCCTAGACATTTTCATAGAACTCTGATTTCCCGAAAAAGAGAATCCCGGATAAAGGAGATGGAGCTGTGAGTCTGGACTATCTGAAAGTGATGGAAGGAAATCAGACCCTAAACAACTCTTCCAGTATCCCTTGTTCTTACATGAGCTCCCTTCTGAGTCCATCAACCTGCTCCCTCCAAAGAAGTGGGACTTAGGAATGAACAACTTTCTGGAGGAAGAAGAATGAACATGTCCCAGGAACTTAGAAGCAGGGAGGTATTTGCAAGTCCATTGTTTCATTCCCTCTGTCATCCAACAAAAACACATAGCCTTGTTGAGGACCTCTGACGGGGAAGGTGGTCACCTTGGCCTGGGAGAAACAGCCATACATGGCAGAAATGTCTCCTCTTGAGGACAGTAAACAAGAGGTTCCGTGGAAGGAGGAGGAATACCAAGGAACAGCTGGTGTGTGTCTTACAAAACATGCGTTAAGGAAACATTCACGAGAAGGAATGAACTGGTCCAGAGTTAGGCAGGGCTCCCTCCGGCGGCTCATCTACTTAATGTTGGAATGATGCAGAGTTTAGCATGGCCTCTGCCCAAGGATAACAGAGGTCAGCAGAACCTTTACTGAGAAAAAAACACAAAAACAAAAAACAAGGAACTGTAGGTGAACGTTAGCTGTAGAAAAAGCAGGTGGAAAAATCAAGGAGCAGAGAATGTTCAATGCAAAGTGAAAAACAGTAATAAGCACTAAGATATGTAATGGTAAATTATAAATAGATAATAGAACTATTTAGCAAATTTATAAGCAAAATATTAATTTTAAATATACCTGTGGTGGTCTTGAAGGCTACTGACTTATAGTTCTTCCAGGGTCTTCACTAGAGTTGGGCTTCATGCATAAGAAATTTGGTTCTGATTTACTTTGTAGCCTCCACACAATTATATTTGAAATGTAGTTAATTATCCCATCTGTCTCTCGGCAGTGTCTTAGAGAATTAGCAGTTTAACATACTGCCTTTGTGAAGGCTTTAAAATCGGAGGGCCGACGTTTCATTTTGGTACAATGCCTCTCATGAGGCATTATAAGTCAGCTGTCTCCCAGCACAACCACAGAAATGTAAATTTTCTCAGAACAAATAGCAATAAAAATCATCCTCAGCACCATCTTACTACTCTTAAAGATCAATCTCTGAAGTTAAAAATATAATGGAAAAGAGAATATTGGGAGATAAAAAGTATCCAGACCAAACCAGAATGAATAAAAATTCATGCAGCATAACCTTCAACTCATCATTTTTATCTCTGAAGAATCATCTCATGTGGGAAAAAATGAATGTCTGCCACAATTTTCTGTAATTTCCTGGATGGCTCTACTGAATGAAGTTTGTAACATTTTACAATTTAAAAATTAGACCCATTACACACCTAGGAAAAGTGGCCAAAACAATGAAGTCCATTACAACACCACATGCTAGAGGCTGGGGAAAACTGGGTCATTCATCCATCGGTGACATGAATAGAAATGGCCCTGCCCCTGCGGAAGAGTTTCGTTGTTTCTATAAAAACCGAAACACGCAACCACCATAGAACCCAGCAACTGCACTCCTAGACGTTTACATCGGAGAAGCTAAAATTTATGCTCGCACAATAACGGGCACGCAAAAGTTCATAGCACGCTGTTTGTGCCAGCTCGGAAATGGAGAGGCCCAGATGTCCTTCAGTGGGTGAGCAGTGATGCACAGTGAGGCCCATCTACCCTGCAGAGCACCACTCGGCGGTAACAAGAACAGACTACTCCCTGCACTCAAAGGCTACGGTATGCCCCTAAAAGAAATCACATTGCAGATTTTAATAACATGAGGAAACCTGGTGCACTGTTGTGAAACTTTCCCCAAGAACGTGTTATAGCTGAAAAGTAAACAGTGCAAAATAGACTATATACTAGCTATCATTTCTATGAAGGGCAGGAAAAATGACAATATATGTATATTTGCATACATTTATATATTTGCATACATATATGTGCTTGCTTCCAAATTCAGACTGTTTCTTGAAGCTTATACCAGAGACAGAGGCCCAACAAAATTGGTTGTCTTTGGAAATGTCAAGTGGGTGGCAGAAGAGATACCAAAATACTTTTATTCTATTCCTTCCAAAACATTTTCGTCCTTGTGAATGTATTACCTATTTAAAACACTTTTGAAAATAAAATATATGGTATTTTTTTATTTTATTTCAGCCTCTAATAACCCTTCTCCAAAAGTAACAGAAGTGTCTTAGTGTGGACAGCATCGCATGGGAAAGGTGAGAAGACCACCATGGGGAATTTCCCATTGCTCAGTTGGAAATAAATGTGCCTAAATGGTCTCTAGTCAGGAAATGAACTCTGGATGTCGGAAACACTTGGATGACTTGGACATTTTCTTTGATGTGACTCCACGTTCTCACTGAGCAGGCTTTTCCTCCTGATTTCTCATCAGCCGTGTCACGGGGCCTGGCTCCTTCACGTCTCATTCCGTGTGATCGGACCAGTTCGTGATACTGATGATGCCCCCTCTGAGACCGAGCTGTGTGATTTTTCTTGGGATAGGAGTGGTTGGGGGAAAAAAAAATACTTGGGATAATGACTGACTTCACAAAAATAAGATTGGGTCTCAAACTAGAATTTACAAAATGTTTTCCTGGATGAGAGAAGAAAAAAAACAAATAATCCTCATTCCTCAGAAAAGATTAGGAAAGAAACGAAGAAGCCCAGTGGACTTCTCAAAAGCCTAGCCGGTTTGGAAAACCTATCATTTCATTCAATTATATTTACATTTTTCCATCCATGGGAAAAGCTTCTGGCAGAAGCTACCATTCCTATGAATTATGAGATGTTTCCCCCAGCCCTGGTCCACCAAAACAACCATTAAAAGAATGTCCAGGTTTAGATTTTTAATTTCATAAGAGGTTTCTGAATATCAAGAGAAGGGCTTGGGAGGTGAGCAGGATATAGTCATGTGGCAACTGTAGAAGCGCAGAGAACAGGGGGAGAATAAAGCTCTCGCCACGTGTTAGCTGGGCCTTCACTGCCTCCAAGAAAGGAATCACCGGGGTTGAGGGAAAGACGGAGGAATGGAGAAGCACCACATGGGCGGGCACCTGAGCAGGAGTCATGACCTTGGGGAAACGGGCTGCTGGGAGGAACGCTAAGCATGACAAGTAACCAAAGAGGAACCCAGAAGCGAAGGGAAACCTAACACAAGGCTGCATTCCACTTGGCTTTTTGCCTTTAACGGCTTTGTGTGGTGCTGTATCATTTGCAGAGCATAAAATTTACCTACTTAGAGCGTACAATCAATGGTTTTTAATGAAGTCTATGAACCAAGTTGTGCACCCATCACCAAACCTCATTTTAGAACATTTTCAGCCCCTGAAAGCAACGATATCCCTATTAGCCATGGCTTCGCCTCCTGCCCACCACCCCCCGCCTCACCCAGCCCCTGCCAACGCCCCCCCACCCAGTCTGCTTTGTGTTTTTTATAGATGTGCCTATTCTAAGTCTTTCGTGTGAGTGAAATCACACGCTATGTAACCTCCTGTGACTGGCTCCTTTCCCTTGCATAGTGTTTCCAAAGTTCACTTACGTTGTAGCGCCTACCGGGACTTAATACTTTTGTACTGCTGAGCAATATTCTTTTGTATGGATATACCACATTTCACTTAACCATTCACCCACTGACAGGCATGTTTCTAGTTGGGGCTATTACGAATAATGCTCTATAAACACCCATGTGTAAGTTTTTGCTTAAAACCAGGTTCCCAGTTCTCAAGGTTATAGCTAGGAGTAAAACGGCTGGGTCATGTGGTAAACCTATTTGAGGAACGTTTTGAGAAAGTTCCAGACTGTTTTCCAAAGCAACTGCATCACTTTACATTCCCACCAGCAATACATGAGGGTTCTGACTTCTTCACATCCCGACCAACCCTTGTTATTATCTGTCTTTTTTATCATAACCACCTTAGCAGGTACAGAGCAGGTTCTCACTGTAGTTTGGCTTTGCATTTCCCTGGTGGCGAATGATGCTGAGCTTATTACTTGTGCTTATGGGCCACGTGTACATATTTTTTGAGGAAAGGTCTATTCAGGTGTCTGATCACTTTTTAACGGGGTCATTTGTCTTTTGATTATTGAGGTATCAAAGTTTTGTATATATTCTAGATGTAAATATCTGGAATATCAGGCTTGCAAATATTCTCTTCCATTCTGTGGATTATCTTCCCACTTTATTGGCAGTGTCCCGTGAAGCCCAAACGTTTTTAATGTCAAAGAAGCAAATGCATCTACTTCTCTTGTCACATGTACTCTTGCATCATGCCATTTGTTTGTTTCAGGGAGAAAACTATGCACCTGCTGACAGAGGGAGCCTAATGAGCCACATGTCACCTTTGGGGCCTGTGGACTTTCTCATGACAGTGGCCAACAAGTTGACATTTCGATTACCCACAGACGGACACCTTCCCGTAACTCGGAGTGTTTTCCAAATCACCTCTGCTTGTATGCGGTGGTCCCAGCTGAGAACACTCACTCTTCTCAGAAACAGGAGATCGGCGCCAATTTGCCAAGGGCAGTGACCACAGAGCTGGCAAAACCTGCACCGCTGTGTCCAGTGAGGGAGGAAGTGCCCCACTTGTTGCAAACCCTGTTGCCACTGTGTCAGAATACAGAGAGACACAAAGAAGCCCGAATGCACAGAGTTCTTTGGAAAGAGAGCAAGTGAGAGAAAGCCAAAAATCAGTTCAAAACATTATCAAAGAAGAAAAATGTACTGAGATAACAAAAAGCCAAATTGGCAGCACACTGCTCACCACAAAAGCAGTGGCAGAACTGAGCATGTTCTGCTCAAGTTACAACGCTGAACCCCCTAGAGAGAGAGTTTCACGCCTCGTCAGCAAAGTATCAGAAAGGGGGAAGGTGAAGTGGGTGCCCCAAGATTTCCTAAAGGAACTAAGACCTGAAGCCATGCCTCAGGGGTAAGCAGCAAAGAACAACACAGGAAGTCTCCTTGCGATCTGGACTTCCGATGAAATGACAACACACCTTTTCAAGTGGGCAGGAAGTTAAAGAGTACATACTCATGGGTCCCTCTTGGGAGAAAAATAAAGCTAATGGAATCTTTCTATTCAAGAGACAAATCAAAATAAACACTCAGAATGGGAGATGCTCTGCTTAGTGCTACTCCTAACATAACTCTACCTCTAAAGAAAGAAAGAAAAGCTTACACGGCTATCGAAAGCGTGATTAGAGAATGGAATGTGAGCAAATGCCATCAGGAAGAAAGTTGTTTTGAAGATGCAGAATTGGGAGGCGGAAGTGTGAGGCAGCGCGATGACATTTATTTCCTCATCTTTCATTGGACAGACACCAGATGCCTAAACTTGAAACCCGTCCATCTCATGATGTCATTACATTTGGGAAGACTTGTAAAATCTAATGTCTCTCCTGGTAAAGAAATACTCGTTTCAAGTTCAGCAACATCTTTAATTTCACATTTTATCAATTCTGAGTGATTTTAAACTCAGGAAAATTACTCTCTTTTATTATAAATATCTTACATAGCTGGTTTCATTTCAGTATAATTTTCTCTCAATTTTCCCCATCCACCCATGCATCCATGCATCTGCCTTTATAACCCTACATCTATATGTCTATATTTAGATGTCTACAGTTATTGTATGGATGGTAATAATGTTATTTCTGAGTGGTTGAGGGAGTTTTCTTAGTTGTATTCCTCTGTGTTATTTTCACATCTTAAATAGACAGATATAATGTGTACAAAAGCAATGCATCTATACTTTAAAACACTTTTATTAAAATTTCATTATTTCATAAGGTAACAGATTAGAAGTAGACTCCAATATGGTAAAGCCCAACGAAAAACAAACAGTATTTTATGGTAATGCTTCTCAAATTTTAAAACAAATGAAAATTTGCTAAAATCTTCTCAAATGCAGGTTCTGATTCTGTCAGTCTGAGTGGGTCCAGAGATTCTACATTTCTCATAACCCAGGCCACACATCAAGTAATAGATTCTAAGGAGTGTCTCGGAGTTGCTAATTAAATAAGCAGAACATTTACAGACCATAAAATGATGATACGAAGGGAATTGGAGAAAACAGGAGTGACTCATAAATAAAAACAGGGAAAACCTCCTCTTTGCGTTACATGAATCACTTAGGGGAGCCCTGCTTTCCCGGTTCTTAAAAACATCGCTTTAGATTTTATGTTCTGATAAGGCTCACCCTCCATTCTGCTATTCCATGGCATTTATAATTTTGGAAGTTCACTTTCTTCCAACACATCAGTTGTGACTCTACTTTTTTACACACTGACTCTAAGTATTCCAAAGGGAACTACTATGTAGGAAATTTCACAGGGGGGAAAATAATAGAATTATTCTGAATTAATTATGCAAGGCCCCCACTGGAGAGCGAGAACAATCTAAGAGGTAAAACCTATTAAAATGACATAAAATTGTATTGTGATTTAAAGCATCAAATCACAGACCCCCAAAATTCCATCTCTGGTCTATTTATAATTTTAATTAAATCCTTCCAAACCTCTGGTAATATACAAAAGCCCTGTATTTCTCCACTAGCATCCAAATGTGTGGAGGAGTTCTTTAAAAGCAGACATTAAGGACTTGGGGGCCAGCCTTCAAACAAGAGGTTCTGAACAAGTAACACACTGAAATCTGAGAACCATGTAAGCCAGCTATGTAAATACAGTCATGTCCTGTACTCTTGACCCTTGAACATGGGCTTCTGCCTCAGACTTTCAGGCCTCAGGGCCCACGAGATTTCCTACTGAGCTCTTTTTCTTACAGAGGTTTATTGTGTATTTTATAACTGGCTGTTTAATTTACCCTTTGTCAAACGGACCAGGTCAGGCTCAATTAAACTCTGCTTTTAGCAAACAAGAAAAGATCCAGTTGAACCTTAAATAACATGGCAGTTTAGGGCCACCAACCCCTAAACAATCTAAAATCCACCTATAACTTATGATTCCCCCAAAACTTCACTAGCAGCCTACTGGTGACCAGAAGCCTTGACACCAAGCATTGGGTGGCTTAAACACGTGTGGTATATGTTATGTGTATTATATAGTGTGCTGTTACCACAAAGTAAGCTAGAGAAAAAATGCAATTAAGAAAAGCATAAGGAAGAGGAAATCCATCTATACTGTAGAATATCAAAAAACTCTGCATTTAAGTAAAACCATGCATTCCAATCCCATGTGGTTCAAAGGGGCAACTGCTTATAATAACACGGAATGGCTAATGATATGGTTCCAAAATAACCACCCAAAAGATGACGAGAGAATGGCTCTGGGAGAGCTGTGATAATAATATCGTTGCTGAAGGTGTGTGAATGTCTGTTTCCCTACCGAGGTCTCACATCTCTTCCTTAAAAAATATGTATCTGTAACTCTCCGGACAAAGCAAAAGATTACAACACCAATTATAAAATATACCCCAGCCACATTATTCTTCCTATAAGCCCCACATCAGGATGATTTTACATCAATTTACTGAAATCCTACTACATTTTTAGCTAATCACTGCAGAGTTTTTAAAATTTTTCTGCTACCTGACACTTTTGGGGTGTTCAGTAGAAATCAGCAGCTTGTCTCCAATTCAGTCCCACCCCCGAATGTTTATTATCCGCCAAGGGAAAAAGCCACCGCTCAAGCAGACGAAACTTCAAAACGTACGCACTTCCTCGGCAGGGGTGAGAGAAAAAATTTAAAGTCAGAGATCCTGGCACGCTCGTTTGGAAACTCAAACATTTGGATTGTCTGCATTCCTCTGGTGTTTTGCCTCAAAGGCCGTGTGCAAGAAAAACACAGCATGGAGACCGCTTATTGTAATTGGCACATTTTGTGATCAGTCTGTCAGAAAAAAACAAAACAAAACAGGGTTTTTATATTCCATGTAAGTCATTTCTGTTAGATATGCAGTGACCAGAAAAGATTATCGAAATCAAGAGCAGAACCTTAGCCTTACAGTCGTTCTAAGTTAGGTCTGGTGTTGGCACCCAGGACAGACCGAATTGGGATTTTAAATGCAGATCACATGTGCCTTCTATCCATGTCTCCCGGCGGAAAAATAAGCACAAGATCACTTACTCGCACGGGCTACAATAAATCAGCCAGCACACACACAAAACAAATCACTGTTTCTCGCGTCTAGTCCCCTTTCTGCTTAGTTCTGATGGGAACCTGTTTCCTCAGTTTGGCGCTTCCATCCTCTGACCCAAATGCTGAGGGGACAGGGAAAGGGACAAAAGTCATGCCAGGAAAGAGAAGGACAGCTGGCAGTGAACTCAGGGAGACAGCATGGAGAATTTGAACATGGCATGGGAAGATTATGTTCCTGATGACACTGTTTTCTAAATTCAAGTAACTCTTCACACTCTTGAAGAGCTGTGATTCATGACTTCAGATTAAGTGCAGAAATTGTACCGGTTTTTATAGTGTGTGTTTTTACAGCACTGCCCGTGGGGAGTCACAGGAGAAGGGGGCAGGCTCAGCCTGGCCCCCGGGAGGACAGGACAGCTCAGAGGCTGCCCGTCCCAGGCCTGACTGCTCAGAGATGGATGGGGCCCCTCTCGTGGGCTCGAACACCCTCTGAGACCCATAACTTCTGTTGAGTTATTTTATTAGACTGTAACACAAATGTGCTGGGCGATAAAAGATGCTAGGCTTTGGTTTGAGGAGCACAGCATGAATTCGACGTTTAGAATTGTATAGAGTACAACTAGGAGGAACAGGAGAGTCAATATGGGGCAGGTGGGTGTGGGCTTCTGTGAGTATTGGGGAGGGGGTGAGACTGTTTAGTTAAAAGGAGAGGGATCTCGAAGTGGAGGGAGAAACTACACACACAGACTGATGATGTCGCTGTTTCATTTAGGTCTTGGTGACTGCGTTTTGGTATGCTGGGGACACACCGTGTAGGATCATATAAAAGTCAAAACAGGAATCTTCCCTTCATAGCGAATTTCCTCTACTCCTTAGACAGATGTCTTCTAAATCGTCCGCAAAAGATGCAGACCCAGTTCTTGCAGTCAGTGTAGGTGATGGGAACCCACCCCATTTGGGTCAAGGCCACTCTTTGACCCGGAATGATTCTTCTCTGAGTTTCCCTGTGGATTCTCACAATCTCAGTGGCATTCTGAATCATGGGCAACAGGGCGTTCTTTCTCAATTACACTGATTTAAAGAACGCCCACTGCGGGCTCCATCGGTGCCAGGCACACAGGCGGCTGTGGCACCTGCAGTAACTACAGTGGGCACTGCCCCAGGACCATAACCAGCCGCAAAAGTAATGTCAGCTTGTGCTATTTTGAAATATTTATAAAAAACGTGGCTCTCAAGGTCTCGCCAATTCTGCGTCTTCCTATCTTTGTCTACCAAACATTCACCATAGTTTCCAAATCAATTCCAACCCCTCTCTTAAACTCAAAACCAACTTTAAAAAGGGGTAGAAACAAAATAAATATTTTTATACCAATGGCAAATGAAGGGACCATACTCTTAACTCTAAAAATGACACTCTCCAATGTTTTTAACAATAAAAATTAGGCATTATTTTATCATTAAAATGACGAGTTTTTTCATTTTACAGGTGTCTCTACAATGGTTTAGAAGGGGCTGAACCATTCCTTTTTTAGAAAAACAAAGATGGCAGTCTCATTTTTTCATAATTCCAATAGTATTTGCATTTTGATCATAATTTTGAGTAAACAATACTCAAAAACACAGTAAATATCACCTAGCACCATTGCTGAGGAACATGATCCAGGTGACTTGCCCTGAATGGATCACCTGTAGTGAGCAGCTTGGTGCAATTAATAGTGAAGATGTCATTTTTCCCAGCCCCTGTGGATCATCTCCTCTTACAAGGTTTATGACTCAACATGATCTCTGTGTAGAAAAGAAAAATGGGGAACTGGTAAAAAAAAAGACAATCTGACCCAGAACACACAGAGAATTTATTAATTAACAGCAAAGGAATTCCATTTTCCTTATCACAGCCCTGTCTAATCTCAAAGTAATGAGATGTATGCAAAAGAAAAAAGTCATTAAAAAAGAGAGAGGGATAAAAATACTGCGATATTTTGGAAGTCTTAGTTGTGAACAAGATAAGGTAATTTACTTGACCAAGTTGGTTAATAAATCAGTTTTTTCTGTTATCTACATTCTTTTGAATGAAAATGAGTATTTACTCTTTCAAGGTACATCATTTGTTCCCAAGGAACTCAAACCTCTTCATCAAAACCACTTTTAAGAATTATTAAGAAAAGCCAGAAGATCTAATTACCATTATATGGTGAGACATAAGAGGTGGCACCTTCTGACAGGGAATGCTCTGTAACAATCCTCCTCACTGCTGTCACCAAAATGTCACACACCAGCATCCTGCCGAATGCTTTCCAAAAAGCGCTCTCTTCTGCAAGTTGATGTCATAAGGGAATAAGTGGCTGGCTTTTATTTCTAGTTAGAGAACAACACGATATAATGAAATGAAAGAAATTTCTTCAATAGCAGGAATCCCACAGCCCTCCCACTACTGGAGAAATTGTGTGTGCAGTTCTCACAGACTACGTGGAATCACGCCACAGAAGTCACACGTGCCACAGAGAAGCAATGGTTCAGTCCGTTAAAGTGCATCTCAAGTCCACAATTAGCAAAGAAAATCACAAAGTAGGGTAGGGGGTTCTTTCTTTGCTTCCTTTTCTGTCTTTTTTCCCTTGCAGAGCCTCTGGGAAAATGGATGGGAGGTTGGATAGTTCCACAGCCAGTTTCACAAGCCAAATACCGTGGAATTTACCAGAACCTCCAATGTCTTTGGGCACCTGGTCAATGATTTTTCCGGCAAAATAGAACCAAAAACACAAATGGACTGCGATCCAAGTGTCAGAAGACAAAGTGCTCTATTAATAAGCTCACAATTCATTTATTACTTTTTTCCAATTTTTTTCTGATGGTATTTTACCTACTCTTTCTTTGACATATAGTAGTTAACATGTATTTTTCCTTTGGAATTTAAACTGATTTTTACTTGTTTTGTGATGATATAGAAAAAGTGAAATATATACCCTGGCTCAAACATACCATCTTTTGAAATTTTTCAGTACCATGGAAAATTCACTCATACATAGGTTTATATGGTGTTATGAAAAGGTAGCATTATTGTTCTTCAGAAAGCAGGTGACTTTGAGAAGCACATTTATTTGAAATAACAATGAGGCACACGTAAACAAAGGCCATACCTAAATAAAAAAGAAGTAGGTGAACAGTAGTTGCCTTTACTTAGGAAAAGCCCATTTGCGAATGCTCTGGAGTCAAACCCACCTAAATAAAAGCCTAGTAAGACCCCCTGAAAGCCAAGTGCTATCTCAACAATCTTTTTATGTACAATCTACTCACTTTTCATAGAAGTCATAGTAAAGAAGAAGAATACTGTTTTGTTATTTAATATCATAAATATACATGTAAGCAGAAAGCATTTAAAAAATTCAAAAGAGCATTCCTCATGCAGTCAAAAACTACCCGAGAACATCATATTTTGTGCCCGCACAGAAATTCACCTCCTAAATATTCACATTCCATAAATGAATAACTAGCCTTCCAATTTTGAATATTTAGATTGTTTCCAGTTACGCCACTATAAATGAACTGTGACTAGGAAGCATCTTTCTGTGCAAAGTTCTTCTGCATTTCAGAGTAGATTCCTGGAAGTGGGTTTGCTTGTTCAGAGTATGAACATTTTAAGGTTCCTGATAAATATTGCCAAATCGTTTTGCAAAGCGTACAAATTTACATTCCCACTGGCAATGCGAGACAGTTCCTATTTTACTATATCCTCTCTCATATTCAATTATAAAAAGCACAGCTAAATATGGCATCTCGTTTTCATGTGCATTTCACAATTTGTTGGTGCCTTTTTCCCTCTGATTAGTATTTATTTGGACTTCATCTCTTCTGGATTTTTTATTTAATTCTTTGCAATATATCCTCTGAAAAATTTTATAATACAGTAATTCATTCACTGCTGTATTTTTCAAATGCATTATCAGCCTTTTGATTTGTATATGTGGATGTGTGTATGCACACGTGGGACATTTTAATCAAATTTATCATTCTTTTTCTTAAACTGTTTTGACAGTCTCTTTGTTTAATCTTAGGAAGCTTTCCTCCATTCAAATATTTAATTGATACTCAACTGCATCCTCTTTTACATTTTTACTAATTTCATTTTTTCATGTTATTTTTCATTCATCCCTGTAAACGCATCAGTAAGGCACTTACTATGCATCAAGATAATGTAATTTAAACTTGGCACAAGGCAAACCTGAGCAAAATCTGTGCTCCTGCAGCTTAAAATTTAGTGTGAGAGACACTATTTGTAAAAGGACTGCTGGAGCTGAGATATGGAGGGTCTGACCAAGGCTACGTCAGGTAAAGGGGGTGGCAATGCAGAAAATTACCTCTTGTTACAGATCGTGCTGTGAAATCTCAAAAGAAATAAATAAATAAGTAAATAAGAGCGATGGAGCCGAAAACGTGTGACAGCGCAGCCTAGAGGGTGACAGATCTGGAGACAGGCGCAGGGACCAGCCAGCGCTGCCCCCTCCTAAGATTTGTGCCTTCCACCCAAGAACAGAAAGCACTCCCACGTTTTGGGTATCCTGAAGACAGATGCAAGTTACCAGTAAGGCACTTAATTCTCCCTGTGGAAGGAAAGAGGTCTCCGCCCAGTCTCTTCCTCGTTGAGCGGTTACTTTAGGACGTTTTTATGTGTAAGTACTTTCTTCCTTTGAAATTATATAAATCCTTTTGAAAAGCAGGCAAGCCTCTCATGGGCCAGCAGCCACCTCTCCACAACACAAATAAACATCAAGGAAGACCAAACCCCGCGCACGGCCTCTGCAACGGGACAGCAGCCAAATCCACCGCCCAAAGTTGCAAAACTCCTTCCAGTAATCAAGACCCGAGGAGTTTGTTTTTCCTCTAGATAAAGTTGGTTAGTCCACGCAGATGACCCCCCACTGACCAGGCAAAGTCAGGATGAACTGTGTGTGACAGAGGTGCTGTCAAGTTGGGGGACTGGGTATTGTTTAGCTTGAGAACGACCAGGGAATGGGTCCCCTCTGCCTGGCTGTGTGGGAGGGTAGGACGTCTCTTCTCACAACCTCCCAGTGCATCACAACTTACCATTTTATGCCACAATCTTTAAAAGCTTGCCCCCTCCCCCCAATTAAGACCTCAGTGAACATTTACTGAGCCAAGCAAAACAGAAAGAAGCAGGCAGTGAAGGAGAAGAGAATTTAGGTCAGGGGGTCACTAAAGATCCTTTAGTGCCCGAACAAGTGGAACCGCTGCCTCCAGGTCAAATTTCATCAGGTTCAAATAATGGAACAATGACCTTCCAAGCAGGGAAGAGTAATAACTAAGAAGGACGGGGTTACCTGAGTGGGCCAGCCCGAGCAATTGCAGAAAACACGTGGTGTCAGAATTGGTGGTCTTTCCATGTTAAGTGCAGTTTCCGCTGTGGCCTTTGGACCCCAGCAAAGACACGGGGTTGCACAACAGAAGTTGTCTCTGTGACAAGAGGCATGACCAAAGCGATGTCTGTGAATGGAGGATGGCACCTGTGTGCAAGGCAGCAAACGGGACAGGGCAGGAAATCTGTGTCTGAGAGGCTATGTCAAGGCCAGTCGTGCAGTGACAGAAAGGTGGATTATGGCGGCAGGGACGATGGAGAAAGAGAAACATTATGAAATCAACATGGAAGCTTACCTGTAGTTTCAGAATGAACCAAATAATTTTTATGGTTTCACCATGCTTAGTACCAACTGACAAGTAGCTACCTAAAGGCCACATCCCTGGGGAATGAGAAGCAAATTGTATATCATTACCGTAGCTAAATGGGGTAGAAGAACACCACAGAGGATGCTAAGTTAAGGTGAGGGCCCGCTGTGAGGAAAGTATGGGGTGCACAAAAATAGACTACGGGATTTAGCACTTTGTTCCGTTTCAAGATATTTTTAAAAGCAAGATAAAAATATTGCTAGGTTTTGAGTCTAGACTTAAAATGTCTGAGACACTATTCTCCATAAATAGTGAATAAATACAGGAGATGCATAAACAAAAATAGTCACTAAAATGCGTAAGCACATAAGTACTACATAAACACAAGGTGCGTATAACAGTCAGTTAAGACAGTTATTAATCAATATCCTTTTCAATCAAAAATAAGTACTACATAAACACAAGGTGCGTATAACATTCAGTTAAGACAGTTATTAATCAATATCCTTTTCTATCAAAAACTTTACTGGCTGAATACTAATTACAAAATGAAATGTCAGTAGCTCAATGTAGAGTAGGTCCAGCATGATCCAGCCAATCCTTCCGTACCTCTCATTGCTGCTTTAACTCAACATGAATGTCCTCATGAAGCTGTGCCAGTTCTTGAACAGAGCTCACGTTTGATGTGATGTGGAATGCCTGTTCATAGTGTGACCTCTTGAAAACCTCCTTGGCTGTCAAAACCAAAACTCCAGCGTCCCCTCTAATTGTATGATCACATTGCTTGTAAGTCGGCAACTAGAATTGTGATAGAGCTGCAAATTCATCTGATAGTTAGTGACCACGTTAGGATAAAGCTATACTTCCGCATTTAAGTCTCCATGTTCTATATCCCGACTGAACTTTATAGATTTCCCCAGTATGGAACAAATTACTGGTAGAGCTATTTATGGCAAAACACACTGAAGGAGTTTAGCCCCCCAGAGATACCCTAAAGAGCCCCTGAACTCCTTCTGTTAATTCCAGAGGTTCACAGCAGGGAAGTGATGTTGGCCTCCCCTAGTGAAGGGAGAGAACAGCAAGCCTAGGGACCCAGATCCCTATTCAAACTTTAGCAACTGGAGTTCATGTTCACCCCAATTGACTGGGGAGAGAATTGAAAGGCTGTGATTTCCTCCGCTGCTAGAAACTTCTGTTAAAAATAAATCCATGACTCTGGTCTGATGACAAGGCAGACGACAGACAATATGGGTGTAGGTGGGGAAAGGGAGAGAGATTGAAATGTACAACAACTGATCATCTCCAAAGTCACTGAAGCTCCAGAAGCCTTGTGCTTCTTGTAAAGGAAGTTCTGGCTGAGTAACTCTCCAGGGCCCAGAAAACCTGAGCTGGAATAGAGAAAGCCCTTTCAGGGAGAGTTCCATGCAATGGTAGGATAGGAAATTCAAAACAACATGTCATTGCACTAAAAAGAGAAAGAAAATAAGAAAAAAACAGGGTAACCTGTTCTCAGGGCAAAGTACAGTCATCATAAAAATAAGAATCTCATTTTGAGGAATTTCTGGATTTTGTGTTAAAATTCTGTGAAATAGCTGTTTTGGCAGATTTTTACAATGCATTTTCATTGCATAATTCTGATTGAAGCTACATAAACCTGACTGGAAAATGATCAGACAAACTTTTTCGTACTGTAAAGAAAGGAACCTGAAGATTTTGCTGGGTTGGAGCATTGGATCTACTTGTAGGAACCTCATCTCAATACCTGTGTATCACAGGTTGGTGCTACACCCCAACCCCATGGCCAGTGCACAGAAAGGTCTGCAGCTTTGAGTAGAGAATGCTTGGGGAAGTCTTCTCAAAGCCAGGACAAACTTCACACCTCATAAACTGGCAGACCGAGTGGCACACATTGTCTGTGGCAGATTAGGGTGCTACATGGGACATGTGACCAGCTCTCAGAAGAAAATCAGAACAAGGATGCAGAGGATTCTGAAGCCAGAATCCAGCCTCCTAGGTTGAGGAACTACCGTCCTTTTCAGAAACAGCGCAATTCTGGCTTGCTCCTGGGTCCGGAGGGAGACAAACGTCCAGACCACTGAACATCAGGAAGCTCCTCTGGAAGATGCCCCGTAAAGAACTGGTTGCATCTTATTTTGTTGATTCCTCAAATCGAGCATTCATGTCCTCTCCAGGGAGTGCCAAGAAGGCAAAGGACAGTTCCACAGGCAAACAGCTTGGCCTCTCAGCCTATCCTTCCCCACCGGTCCCATGGCACCCATTCAACAAACTACCATGTGACCCTTTCCCCCTCCTCACCAGGAAGCCCACTCCATGAGAGCAGCACTGTTTGCCTCTTGTGTTTTCCATGCCTGATCTCACCGCTTAGGATAGTGCAAGTGGGTGCATGGGGGCCTCTGAGCACAGATTAGCTGAAATAATCCGTGTTGTGAGATCCAGTGTTTTTACTAACAGATGGCTGGGGTGTGGCTATGAGACAGACAAGGGGAAAACAGGCCTCACTGTGGAAAGCGCTTTACATGTTCACATTTACAGGATCTGTTGGAAGAACTGGGCAGCATTGGAAAAGACCTGAAGGATTTCCCAGGCTCTCCCTGCTCCAGATACTCATTTGAGAAGGGAAAAAAAATGATAGGTGAAATGGCCATTCTTGGAGAACATTCCAAAATATAGTAGCATGGGGCCTCGGTTCTGACAGAAACCTGGAATGAATGTAGGAATCAATCAGGTAAGGAGCTTGATGTAGAATTTTTGGTGCCCAAGAGGTTGGAGTTCACCTAGTTTTCAACACAAGTCAAAGTATCCTTGAAGAAGGTCTGGGTACCGGATAATATTGACCGTGCTGGTTAATTTGTCTCCATTGGGGGATCCGTGTCTAGAAAGAAGACAACTATGATCAGCAGGCCAGTCATGCCGTAAGAGCTAGAAAATAAGTGTTTAATGGTACAAATCTGGGCACCCACATCTGCAGAGGCCCGGTACCGTCTTTCTTGCCCCAGAGATGCAGAATTCCCCTTCCATGGAGAGGGCCCCTCCAACTTGGGATGAGGTATGTTTGTGGAAGACCAATGTGTGCTCTGGGGGGGCCTGACAAAGCAGAAATGTCAACACATTAGTAGTAGAAACTGCATTTTTGGTAATGGGAGTCCATGCTAAAAATCTGCCCCTGATTGTCCGTGTGTGAAAACTTGCCTAAAGCAGATAATAAAAATGAGAAGCAGGGCTTGAGCTATGGTGCCATCCAGCACCATGAATGAAATGGTCCGAGCAACACTGCCATCCTCTTGGCGACATAAGGCTCCCGTCCTGCTGAGGGAGAGAGCCGGATGAGCACGAGCTGCTCGTTTTGTCATCCCTTCCTCTGGCACACTAGAAAATGATGACAAATCTTGACTGTAAAACGAGAGAGAAGACAGTGTGGTTGTGACAGACTGCAGAGTGTTCTCACCTCCGGGCCAAAACCCTGGCAGCTCAAGTTTTGGAACTAAACCAGAGACTCGGTAGGGCCTTCAGGACCTCTGATGACCCAGAGCTAATTCTGCCTGGGTTCTCAGACCCAGAGGAGCTGAAGCTTGGGTGGTGCAAGCTGATGCGACAACCTAGTGACTAGAACAAGGGAATGAGGGCCTCTTCCAGCATCTGGGAAAGAAGTCAGTCCCAGATTGTCCTCATGCTGGCCTTCTCGGAGGACAAGAGAGTGAGGGTTGTGAAGTCAATCAGAGAAACCCGAGGAAGACGCGTCCAGGGGAGAAAAATAAACGTTTTGCTCCTTTGTGAGCCAATCTAAGTCACCATCACCACTTCTGGTGGGAGAATTTGGAAGGCATCCTTGTTATAGAATGCAAATGCTTTCTGCGGAGGGTGGATATTATTATTTAAAAGCTCTTTTATTTGATTGAGTGCCAGCAGGCATCTGGATAGGCACAGGTAGGCTTTCAAGAAAGCCTGACGAAAAAGGGAAAGTGCACTTACCTGGGTTGACGAAGGCCAGGCGCTGTGTAGAATGAGGGAGCATGTGAGAATCACCAGCAGGAGGTGCGGCCAAGACTTTAAGACTGAGAAGGTGTAATATATGATTTTCAATGGTTGCTTGATGCCTGCTGACTCTCTTGCTACCCAGAAAACTTTAAATTCTATTCCATATACTTAAATGGGGTTATAAATGAAAAGGCACTCTCGCATCTCAGGGGTAGGATAAAATAAAAGAACACACGTAAACCATGAGAGAAAAGAAATCTCCAGGAACTGTATATCCGATCTACTGCTACCATAGCAGGCCTTGTCTTTGCAAAATCTTGAAAACTTTGATGTTGGTGTTTAACTTCCACAAGAGACACAACTGGAACCTGATCAAACCACACCTAATGCAAAGGGTAGAAATAATGGCTCCTCCTTCACGGGTGTTTGGCCCATTGCATTTAACTTAAAGAATGACCCTAACAGTCTTCATAAAAATAAGTGACAGTTTTGACTAATTTTAAGTCTTGAGAATAAAATCAAGACACAACAAAAAGAGAAAAAGTATTCTGATACACGTAGAATTCTAAGAAAGTACAGACTATAATTCCTAAACATATTTGTGTGTGTGTGTGTTTAATCATTTGGAGGACTTACATCTGAAATCAACTGTATTTTGGAGGGAGGGGTGGGGGTTGAGGAATGAGCAGAAACGTTGCTTTTTATTTGATTATAGTCCAGCACTACATAGTTGTATAATTATCTTTTTTTCAAGTTACTGAAAGGCAGTTTTGATTTCTAATCAGACCTGGTCAAAGAATCTTAAATTGATGAGGTCACTCAAAGTCAGATTGAAGATTTGATACATGATATTCATATTTTCTTCTAGCTGTTTATCCAACATCTTTCAAAGTGTTTTGAACACTAAATAATTGATGAGTGAAAGAAGGGACACGAGAGGGAGTGAGGGAGAAGCAACTGATTGTGCCACCTCAGAAAACGGACTGAAATATTGATAAGACTCGCTAATTACATCTGAAAATTTGCAGTGCTTAATGGAGGAAATGTGGGATCTTTCTCTCCCCAGGAAGCAGTTAATTCATTTATATTTACTGGTTTCTTTTTTTTATTTTATTCTTCTTTATTCTATTACAATTGTCCCAATTTTCCCCCTTTGCCCTCCTCCATCCGGCTCCAGCCCCCACTCCCATAGGCCATCCCCACCCCGGTGTCCATGTCCATGGGTCACTCACACATGGTCTTTGACTAGTCCCTTCCCCTTCTTTCCACCATGCTCCCGCTCCCCCTCCCCTTCTGGTCGCTGTCAGTCTCTTCCCTGTTTCCATGACTCTGGTTCTGATTTGCTCATTAGTTTATTTTGTTCATTAAATTCCTCTTATAAATGAGATCATATGGTATTTGTCTTTCACCACCTGGCTTATTTCATTTAGCACAATGCTCTCCAGTTCCATCCATGTTATTGCAAAGGGTAGGAATTCCTTCTTTCTTTCTGCTGTGTAGTATTCCATCGTGTGAATGTATCACAGTTTTTTGATCCACTCATTGACTGATGGGCACTTAGGTTGTTTCCAGCACTTGGCTATAGTAAATAATGCTGCTATAAACATCGGGGTGCATAGGTTTTTTTGAATTGGTGTTTTGAAAGTCTTAGGGTATATTCCTGGCAGTGGAATCCCTGGGTCATAAGGCAATTCCATTTTTAAGTTTTTGAGGAAATTCCATACTGTTTTCCACAGTGGTTGCATGAGTCTGCATTCCAACCAGTAGCGCACTAGGGTTCCCTTTTCTCCACATCCTTTCCAACACTTATTCTTTGTTGATTTAGTAGTGATAGCCATTCTGACAGGTGTGAGGTGATATCTCATTGTGGTTTTAATTCGCATCTCTTTGGTGGCTAGTGATGCTGAGCATTTTTTTACATGTCTATGGGCCCTCTGTATGTCTTCCTTGGACAGAGTTTCAGGTCCTCTGCCCATTTTTTTATTGGGTTGTTTGTCTTCCTAATACTGAGTCATGTGAGTTCTCTCTATATATATTTTGGAGATTAAACCCTTGTCTGATGTATCATTGGCAAATGTGTTCTCCTATACAGTTGCTTTCCTTTTCATTTTGCTGATATTTTCTTTAGCCATGTGGAAGCTTTTTAATTTGATGTAGTCCCATTTATTTTTTCCTTCATTTCCCTTGCCCTAGAAGATATATTGTCAAAAATATTGCTGTAAGGGCCCTGGCTGGTGTTGCTCAGTGGATTTAGTACCAGCCTGTGAACCAAAGGATCGCTGGTTCAATTCCCAGTCGGGACACATGGCTGGGTTGTGGGCCAGGTCCCCAGCAGGGTGCGAGCAAGAGGCAACCAACCACACATTGATGTTTCTCTCTCTCTCTCTTTCTCCTTCCCTTTCCCTGCCTAAAAATAAATAAATAAAATCTTTAAAAAAGTAAAGCTTAAAAAAATATTGCTACGTGAGATATCTGAAATTTTACTGCCTGTTTTCCCCTAGGACTTTTATGGTATCATGACTTATATTTATGTATTTTAGCCATTTTGAGTTTATTCTGGTATATATGGTGCAAGTTAGTGGTCTAGTTTCATTTTTTTGCATGTACCATTCTAGTTATCCCAACACCATTTATTGAAAAGGCTATTTTTACTCCACTGAATGTTTGTGCCCCCTTTGTCAAATATTAATTGACCATAGAGACCTGGGTATATTTCTGGGCTGTCTGTTCTGTTCCATTGATCTGTGTGTCTGTTTTTATGCCAGTATCAGACTGTCTTGATTACAGTGGCCTTGTAGTATAGTTAGACATCAGTATGTCACAATATAGTATATTGTGATCCCTCCAACTTTGTTCTTCTTTCTCAAGATGGCTGTGGCTATTCAGAGTCTTTTTTGGTTCCATATAAATTTTTGGAGTATTTGTTATAGATCTGCAAAATGTGCCATTGGTATATCAATAGGCACTGAGTTGAATCTATAGATTGCTTTGGGTAGTATGAACATTTTAATGATGTTAATTCTTCCTATCCATGAACAGGGTATATGATTCCATTTATTTGTATGTTCCTCAATTTCTTTCTTCAATGTTCTATAGTTTTCCACGTATAGGTCTTTTACCTCCTTGGTTAAGTTTATTCCTAGGTTCTTTTTTTGTTGTTGTTGTTGCTATAGCAAATGGGATTTTTTTTTTCTTGGTTTCTCTTTCTGATAGTTCATTGTTGGTATACAAAAATGCCATTGACTTTTGAATATTGACTTTGTATCCTGCTACTTTGCTGAATTCACTTACTAGGTTGAGCAGTTTTTTTGGTGAAGCCTATACAATTCAATGTCATCTGCAAGTAATGACAGTTTTACTTCCTCTTTTTCAATTTGGATGCCTTTTATTTATTCTTGTCTGATCACTGTGGCTAGAACTTCCAGTAATATGTTGAATAAGAGTGGTGAGAGTAGACAGCCTTGTCTTATTCTTGATCTTAAGGGAAATGCTTTCAGTTTTTGCGCATTGAGTATGATGTTAGCAGTAGATTTCTCATAAATGGCCCTTATTATGTTGAGGTATGCTTCCTCTATTCCCATCTTGCTGAGTGTTTTTATCATAAATGGGTGCTGGATTTTATCAAATGCTCTATCTTCGCCTATTGACATATCACATGACTTTTGTCTTTCATTTTGTTTATAGAATATATCACACTTATTGATTTGTGAATATTGTACCATCCTTGCATCCCTGGAATAAATCACACTTGATTATGGTGTATGATCTTTTCAATGTATTATTGGATCCAGATTGCTAGTATTTTGTTGGTGATTTTCACATCTATGTTCATCAGAGATAATGGCCTGTAATTTTCTTTCTTTGTTGTGTCTTCACCTGGTTTGGGGATTAGGATAATACTGGCCTCATAAAAACAGTTTGGGAGTCTTCCCTCTCCTTTAGTTTTCTGGAACTGTTTGTGAAGGACTGGTATTAGTTCTTCTTTGAATATTTGGCAAAATTCGCCCATGAAGCCATCAGGTCCAGGGCTTTGGTGTGTTGGTAGTTTTTTGATCACTGCTTTTTAGCGAGTTGTTATTGGTCTATTCAGGTTTTCTGCTTCTTCCTGATTCAGTTTTGGAAGATTGTATATTTCTAGAAATTTATCCATTTTGCCCAGGTTGTCCAATTTCTTGTCCTATAGTTGTTCATAGTAATTTCTTACAGTCCTTTGTATTTCTGTGGTATCAGTTGTTACCTCTTCTCTCTCGCTTCTGATTTTATTTATTTGGGTCCTCTCTTTATTTTGTCTTGATGAGTCTGGTTAATGGTTTGTCAATTTTGTTTATCTTTACAAAGAACCAGCTGGTGGATTCATTGATCCTTTGAATTGTTTTTTTCCGTCTCTGTGTCATTTAGTTCTGCTCTGATCTTGATTATTTCCTTCCTTCTGCTTGCTTTTGGCTTTGTTGTTGTTCCTCTTGTTCTTTTAGGTGTAGGGTTAGGTTGCTTATTTGAGATTTTTCTATCTTCTTTAGGTAGGCCTCCTGTGTTGCTATGAACTTCCCTCTCCATACTGCCTTCACTGTGTCCCATTGGTCTTGGGCTGTTGTGAGTTCATTTTCCTTTATTTCCAGATACTTTCTGATTTCTACCTTGATCTCACTGTTAGCCCATTCATTATTAAATAACCTGTTATTCAGCCTCCAAGTATTTGAATGTTTTTGAGTTGACTGATTTCTTTTTTAAAAATCTTTTCTTTGGAGATAATTTTAAATTCACAGGAAGGGCAAAGAAATGTTCAGGGATGTCTGTGTGCCCTTCACCCAGCCTCCCCCCAAGTCATGATGTGGCATAACCCTAGTGCAACACTGGAAGCAGAAAACGGAGATCAGGACAGTCCCAAGAGTTTGAGTCATCTGATTCATGAACACAAGAACTGTTCCTCAACTCTACTATTTCCAAAGTCACTTCTTTATAGGATAATAAAGACTTTTTATAGAACTTTTATAGAACCACAGCACCTCAAGGGGAAGGTGCTATATTTGAGTATTATAGAGTTAAGAGGGTCAAGTGTTAGCCTTTGGCAATTTCTCTTATTTACTCTGATTGAATGTTTTGACAAGCTCATTCTGGTCCAAATAGCTCCCTTTACATGCAAATTTTATCACAACATTTATCATAATGCATCACAGTGGCTGAGTGACATGAAGTGCCAGGCAGCGCTTTAGGGCCTTTTCTATAAATGTTTTTAATGAATCTTAATATCAAAGTACAAAACGGATATGATTATTCTCATTTTATTCTCATTTATTCCCATTATTCTCATTCCTCAATGGGAGGAATGAAAGCTCCCAAGATTAATTAACTCAAGGCTAGTAGATATAAAAAGAGCAATATGAACACAGGTAGATCTGATTCAAAAGCTAGTGTTCTTGGCTTTACTACCATTGTATAAAGAAAACACTGAGAGTCAGAGTATTAAGCTATTTATCAAGGAGATGCAACAGTGATATCGCAGGAATTTGAATGAGTTTTCTATTTGAGGAAAATATGGAGCTCTTTTAGAACGTACAGTGGTGATCAATTAAAAGCCAACATCTAT
>VMDR010004386.1:0-60665 GCA_007922815.1 Macrotus californicus | reverse complement strand
TCGCTTAGTTGTATTTTTTCTGGAGCTTTGATCTGTTCTTTCATTTGGGCCATTTTTGTTGTCTTGGCGCGCCTGTTACGTAGTAAGGGGCGTAGCCTTAGGTGTTCACCAGGGCAGGGCGGCCACGTCGCTGCGTTGTGACGCTGTTTGTGGGGGAGGGGTCCGAGAGGGAACAATGGCGGCCGCTCCGCTCCCTGCCGGTTACCAGATACCCTCCACACCACCCACAGTCCAACTGGGCCCCTCTGGTGCTGGCTCCGGTGCCGATCCCCGGTGGGAGGGCTGTGTACGCTCCAGGACCCTGTGGGTCTCTCCAACGAGCTCTCCCGTGAGGCCGGGAGTTTCTCCCGCTGCCGCCGCCTCAGTCCCCACAGGAGTTTTCAGTCAGAGGCTTTGAGGCTTTTTTCCCCCCCGAGCTAGAACTCTGGGTTGCAGGGTCCGTCCCGCTCCCGAGCTGTTCCTCCCCGTTTATCCTCACGAGGGAGTGGGATGCCTGGTCCGCAGCCGCCACCTCTCCTGGCCAGCCGCGCCTTTCCCGGATCCGCCAGCCGCCACCCCGCCGCGGGAGTCCTCTCCGCCCCTCCTACCGGTCTGGATGTTTCTTCTTTTATTTCTTGGTTGTCGGACTTCCATACGGTTTGATTTTCTGTCAGTTCTGGTTGTTTTTTCTTTTAAAATTTGTTGTCCTTCTTTTGGTTGTGCGAGGAGGCACAGTGTGTCTACCTACGCCTCCATCTTGGCCGGAAGTCCTCGACATATGGCTTCTTATAGAAATTATTCAAGTATATAAATTTAAGCCTTTAAGGTTACTTTTTTGAGGTATTAAATTTTTTCCCAAAAGTTATTTAAGCCAAAGTAATACAAACACAGAGTTTTAAAGTGAAATTCTACGAACAGGCTGGCAATGAAGCGCCGCTGTCTCCTGCCCCCCTCCCCCCTCCCAAGGAGAGTGCTTGCCTTCAGGGTTTGATTGTTTTCTTGGATTGATTATTGACTCAATCACGTTGGACACCCATGTGCTAGGCACTACTCTGGGCTCTGGAGAAACAAACCCAAAATACACATCCTTACTTTGAAGAAGTTTATAGTTTCATTTTTCTGGCATTTGTTTCTGTATTTCTATAAATGTTTAGCAAATGATTTGCATTATTAATTTTAGAGCTTGTCACTTTCCTGCTTTGATAAGAATCTTTAGCTCACTTATGCCCCCACGCCCACTCTGCTGGCTGGCAGCATCTCACCAGGTCTCCACGTGGCACTTCCTGTTCTTGCCCAGGACGGTCCCCTGCCTGCTTGACTTCATCTTCCTCTTTCTGGGTCGAGTATAAGCTCCCGAAGTTTCTAGGATAACCTCCACCCACCTTCTTGCGTATCTGAAGGCATTCTGATTTTACCTTCACACATAACCGACAGTTTGGCTATGTTTTGAATTTTCAGTTGGAAAGAATTTTTCAGGCTGAGTGTCGAAGGCAACGCTTCGGTTTCCTCTGGCTTCCCAACGATGCTGGTTGAACGGTGCCGTGCGACTCCCATTTCTAGCACTTTGCGTGTGACCGTTCTCGGAATCTTTTCTTCACTTTGTCCCTTGTGCTCTGAAATTCCACACGACATGCCCTCGTCTGGACATTGCCCCACTCATTTATTTGTGTTTGGCCTAAGGTAGGCTAATACACCTGGAATCGTAATCCTTCAGTGGAAAATTTTCTTTGATTGTTTCCTCTGCCCCGTCTTCTGGAACTCCTAGTAGCTGGGCATCGGAATTCCTGAATTGATTCTGTGTTTTTTTTAATGTTGGCTCTCTTTCATCTCATATTTCTTGTTTAACTTCCTGGAAGATCATAACTCTATTTAACATTATTTTAATTGCTCTTTTTTACAATATAATTTTGTTCTCATCACTTGAATGTAAGCTCTGCTCTTATTTCTGAGGATACTGTAGTTTTAGTGTTTTTTTCCCGTCCCCTGAAAGTTACTGTTTTCTTTACTTTGGACTCGCTGTTTTATTTTAGAAATATTCTTCAAAGGCCTGGTGACCCTTGGCAACCTCATATTCAGGAGCAAGGGACTGAAAAGCACTCTACGAGCAGCTCTTTCTGTGTTCGGTGAGACTGCCCTGCAAGACGGATGGACAGAGACGGGGCCGTTCTATTGGGGAAACGGAAAACTTAGCTATTTTAAGGCTTGCCTTTTGCGCCTGCTGTTTTTCTGTGGAGAAGGCGCGTTTCTCTTCCTGAAACATATTCCTGACTCCCAGCAACTAGGCGGGCAGTGAGGGTGAGGGTGCCAGACCTTCAATCCATCTCCCTCCTTCCAGTCCCTGCCTAACCCTGGCCCTCTGCTGCGCCTTCTCACCTGGGGCCCAGACCCTGTTTCGGCTCAGAGACCGGACCTCTCGCTGCGCATGTGCTGTCAGCACTGTAGCCCTCCCTCCTGCAAGGCCCGAAGCTTCCAAGCCGTGACCTGTTCTGGGTCTCAGCAGGAAGAAACGGTCCCCGCTCACCGGCCTTCCCCATCACAGGTGCTGGCAGATGCAGGTCCCTCTGCTTTCAGTCACCTCACTGTCCATTTCTTACCTTGCACATTTTTTTCAAAATGTTTTAATCACAATTAAGCATTCTCCTTTTCTTGCTGAATTTTCTTAGTTAATACCATCTCAGTTATTTTACAGTCATTTCAGCGGGGCTTTGGGGGCGACAGGACATAAAAGCCGGGCTGAATCCACATGTTTAAGCAGTGCTTCCAGAAGAATGACTGACTGAAAATGGTTACAGTACTTCTGAAGCAGACAATTACTGAGCATTTAGAATACAACAGGTACCCGACTAAAGTCAATTAACGAGTATATAATTAAGTGAAATGCTTGCAGTGCGAGTTAATTTTATTTAACCGAATTCTGGAACTTGAATATCTGTTCTGTCCCGACTGGGTATGTGTTCAAGCCACCTAACTAAAACATCGCTGCACCTCTGCGTTAGGAGCTACAGCACACAAAACGTGGGACTGTATCTGCGGTGGTCCAGGGTCACCACCATGAACTTCAGTTACGGCCGGTGCGTAACCTGAGTGTGAAGGAGAGAATCCTGTGTGGGGTGTACACTGACCCCTATAAGAACACATTCTATTAATGTAGAAATCAAAACCTCTTGAAGACATTTAAAAAAATTCTTTAAAATAAGTGAAATAGAGAGAAAAGCTGTGTTACTAGGTACACTGTAGAATGTGCAATGCCACATCCGAATGGCCTCACTAGTTCCCTTAGAACAGATTAGCCCTGAAATTCGGACACACTCACTTGGGACAGACTCGAGTGGATTCTTTGGCAAACTGATGCTCTGTGGAGAGAAACTGACCTTCAGCTTGTCTTAACGCTTCCAGAGGTGAAGTTTCTAACATTTGTGCCAAGGGGCTGGGAGGCAGCACATATATTACAAGAACATAATTGATTATTTCAAATGCAATTTTCAAATATTTTTAGCAAGTTAGAGAAAAGGCTACCTGAATCGTTCTTGGCCTGCTGTATCCCATATCTGTAACTTTACATATTTACCACCAACGTTTATTATCTTTGAACCAAACTCCACTCCTATGGTATGATTTGAGTCATCTTTGACTGAAAAAGAAAGAGAACAAGACACTTGATTTAAGGACAGTAAGGGAACAGGCTGGCCGACTTACACCAACAACGCTAGAACCCAGGGGTACACCACGGACAGGGTCATTTACTGCAGTCTACTCATTTCTCCAATGGGCAGCTGGCGAGCGTTCAGTTTCAAACACAACACACGGTCCTGTTCTCAAAGAGACAATAAAGCTTTTTCTCAAAACCCCTACAACAACCACACGTGGTAAAGCCTATGCTTGGGGCTGGTCACGATAAATGAGAGAGCCAGGTGCCCCGTCCCCTGCGGCATCAGACACCCGGGTGCCGCCAGGGACAGACCTGTAACTCGGTCACTGATGAGGGAGTGAGAGTTCCAATTGTTTGAATGGAGAAATATTCCAAAAGGTAGAAGGGAATCAAAATCCCTCAAAAGAAACCAGGAGACCAGAGATTAAGAGGAAAAGATAAGAGCAAAGAAAACAAAACCCAAATGTCCCAAACAAGGCCTGATGCTGTAGCTGTTGAGGTGTCAGGAACGGAGTACGGCGGGGCGATCACTTGGAATGGGGCTGTTGGAGAGATCCCCTCTGTCTGTGCGAGTGCGCAGTGGGCAGGCGGATGGGGCCTGCCGAACCGCTGCAGCGAGCTGTCTGCAGGGGCAGAGCTGTGAGGACGTGAGCACAAGCTACAAGCTGCGGGCCTGTACTGCCCACTGACTGGTTTGCATTCCCCCTGCGAGACACGCTTCACTGCACGGGAAACAGGTGTGCCGTCTGCCAGGGGGGCTCCCTGTGTCCTGGGGGCGTGGGGTTGAAGGTCAACACCAACCACACCAGCCGGCCTCAGGCCCAGGCAGTGCAGAGCTAGCTGGCGGGGATGTTTTGCTGGAGGTAAGCCACCAGGCAAACCTTGGAGTGAAGGCCTTCAAAGGGTGCTGACTAAAGGCCAAGGGCACCGCAATTTCGACAGGGCCACAGGAGAAGTGCCCTGAAACCTTGTCATGTTGTGACTGCAGACGGTGCAGACTGGCCATTGTTAGGGTTTGGGGGATGACATTCCCGGGAGGGGAGAGGAAGGCTGAGTGGCTGGGCCCTGACCCTGCGACCTCGGGGGATGTTTTCTGAGGCCACACGATGCACAGCCTGGGCAACCCGTGAGAGCCAGTGTGCACTGGTCTGTGACCAGCCCAGGCTGGGTCCGCACCACCGAATAGAGCTTCCACCACACTCCTGGGTGATGGGAACAGAGGCAGCAGAGTACCTTCTGGAGCTTTATTATTCATCAAAGTGCTCTGCCAGCACACCTCATCCTGCCCCTTCCTCCCATGTCACCCATTGCCTCACGTGTCTCGTAGTACACGCCTGCTTAAGATGCCCTTCATAAACTAAATTCTGTTCTCATACCTTTACCCGACGGCCACTAACAGGTCATTCTCCACAAGTCTTGCCATGACTACGAGAGCACTCTTTATAAAGGCCTTTCAAACTTACAGCTTTTTGCAGTAGTCTGAAATAAAACGTTCAACCTCCTTTACCAAAACAGTGCAAGTTAACGGCAAAAGATGGGTTCTGTGGTCAAAAGACCTTTTACTAGGTGACCCGTTCCTAGGTGCCACCCCAAGATTACATGCCAACTTCTCTAAACCTGCTTCTTTCCCTGTAAAACAGAATGACAATTAACTGCCTCAACGACCGTACTAGGCCACTGAGGACCACACGTTACTAGTTCACACAAAATGTACTACGAGGGCTTCTCGGCAGCCCCCCCCACCCCCCCCACCCCCCCCCGCACCGCCCGGAAATGGAAACCCTCCGCTGCCTTCCCCACCGTCATGTTGTGCCTCAGTGCCCAGGCAACGATGTGCTGAACAAGGTACCCTCAAAACCAAAAGGCTAACACAACAGAGGCTCCATCGTGCTGCCAGAGTTTAATTACAGACTTGTGATGCTATTTTAAAACATTTCAAACTGTGACTTTTTCCTGGGGAAATACCCGAAGTTTTGCGATGAGCAAGGCTGAGCCAGAGGGCGCTGTGCGGAGACATGCGGGAGGCCAAGGCCTTCCCACGTCACTTACATTTCTTTTCAATGAACTGGTGAAGTAAACAAGACTTGCCGGTTCCCGCATTTCCAATAACCAAGAACTTGAACAAAAAGTCTGAAAAACAAGAGACCATGAAAAATAACTTTAAGACTGGTGCCATAAATTCGTTCTTAGACTACAGTCATCAAGTGCAATGAAGTCTGAGCTGCTAATACAACAAAATGAGGTAACAAGACTTTGGGAAAACAACAAGAACATGCAAGTTTTTGACATTCGGCTTCCGGGGTAGTTCAGTGGTTTTTAGATCGAGGTTTTGGGAAAGTTTCCTTTGTTGCTGGAAGCCCCAAAACTGCTCTTGTACTAAATAAAACCTGTCCCTTTGCTAGCCACTGTTCAAAGAAAGATGAATATACATGATTAGCAAAAACAGCCAAGAAATTTCAAGTGTTTTCTGAACAAAGGAAAAACCCTGGTAGACTTTTGGGCTTTAAGAAGTCCACTCCCTTCTTCTTCTTCTTTTTTAAACAAGTATGGGAGATTCCTGTGGTCTGCTTTTCTGTTCCCTCATCTGTCACCTGTGGGAGGAACGGCTTCAGCCACGCCGAGGTCAATATTCCAGGTGTGAAAGGTGTCTCATGCAGTGCAGAGAGAGCTCTTCATTTCTTTACACAGAGAAACATATTGAATTTGGGATATTATTTTCCATGAAATGGAAATAAAGGATTCCCAGAATCCTTTGGGCTTCTGCCGGAGCCAGTGTGTCCCAAATGGCTAGTCTTTGATCTCCAATGAATGTCCGTTGCCTCCCACTTTAAAAGGCTGTTTTACTTTTAGGTTAACATCCACAGTTATGCCTGGAGACCTCGATGCCCATGTCTCCACAACTGACAGAACAAACACAGAGAATCAGCAAGGACCTGGAAGAACTCAACACAGCCAACCACAGAATCTGGCCGACATTTACAGAACACCCTCCCCAAGAAGGCCAGAGCACATTCTTTTGAAGGGTAGACAGACCCTATCAAGATGGTTTATCAAGACAGACCATCTCCTGGGCCACAGAGCAAACCTTAGCAAATTTAAAAGAACTGAAATCATATAGAAAGTATTCTCCAACAACAATGGAATCAAACTAGAAATCAGTAGCAAAATGAAAACAGGAATGTCTCCAAATACCTCCAGCCATGTGCTGCCTAACGGTGGGCGTCCATTCTGAGAAATGCATCCTCGGGCAGCTGTGCCGGCGTCCAACCTCACAGGGCACACCTACACAACCGGGCGGTGCTGCCTGCTGCGCACCTGGGCGGGACTGTAGAGCCCGCAGCCTCTAAACCCACACGGCATGTTACCGCGTGTAACACAATGCTAAGTGTGTGTGTGTTGACACACGCACAGCACAGTCAAGTCCGGCGGAAAAGATCCATGGCCCACCCGTACAGGCACCCACCGCAATGGAGGCTGCAGGCCTGGCAGCTGCTGCGGGTCAGCGAGTGTGGGTGAGTGAGCATGAAGGCCAAGGACGCTGCTCACATCAGCCACTGCAGCCTTCGTGAACCCTGGGCACTGAGGCTGCACGAAACTTAGAAAATATTTTCTTTCTTCAATTATAAATTAACCTTAGCTTACTATAAACTTTTTACTCTATAAAGTTTAAAATGAAAAAAAATGTTAACTCTTCTGTAATAACATTTAGCTTAAACACAAACACATTCTATAGCTGGGCAAAAGTACTTTCTTTATATTCTTAAATCTTCTATTGTTAAAATTAATTTTTTTTTACTTTAATTTTTTTGGTTAAAAATGAACACACAAACGCACACGTTAATCTTGGCCTACACAGGGTCAGGGTCACCAGTGTCACTGTCTTCCTCCAATCTTGTCCCTCTGGAGGGTCTTCAGGGGCCACCACCCGCGTGGAGCCTGACGTCTGGCACCCGTCCCGAAGGACCTGCCGCTGGCTCTGCCTGAGGAGGTCTCCCTCTCTTCAGAAACACGTCCGTGGGGGTTTGCCTGGTTTCCGTTCTTCTGTCCATGGTAGGGTTGCCTGTAAGCAGATAACTGTCCTCTCTCCTAGTGAAAACCCTTTGGTGTTGGGGGTGGGGCACGTTTTCGAACTTTCTAAGAAGCTTCTTAAGGCTTGCAAAGGCTTCTACAATTTCGCTAAGCTCTTCACTACGAGTTTTCATGGTGATCCTTTTTTTCTCTTTCCTTCTCCTGCAGTTTCCTTTTCTCGGGCCTCTTCCTCAGCTTTGTGTTCCTCTTCCAGTTCCAACAGCTCCTCATTGGTCAGTCTCCTCAAGAATCACCTCTGGGGGCTGCTCAGTGTCACCCTCATCCAGACCCAGGTGAAGGTGGGTGGCCAGCTGGACCCCAGCCTCGTTGTTCTTGCAGCCTCTTCACCCTTAGCAGATTCTGTGACGGCGTAGGCTGCGAAGTCACCAGGTGACGGGCATTTTTCAGCTTCACTGTACATGGCCCACGGTCACATAGGGGGTCTGTCACTGACTGAAAGAAACGTAGTTATGCTGGATGTGACTGTACCTGGCACTAACCGGTAACTAACATAAATGCCAAAGTGCGAGGCAACACACATTTATTTGAGATTCAAAAGACAGGCTACTTGGGAAGCACTGATCCAGGAAGACGCCCAAACAGTGTCGCAGTTAGGCCAAGGGTGTTCGTGACACAGGAAAGCAATGACACGAGTAGAAGAAAGGCGTCTCTGCAGGTGCAGAGACGCTGACACAGTGATGACGCCCTGCAGAAGGCTCCTCGTCCGCGGTCTGGCAGACATGACATCTGCCTTCTCGTCATCTTTGCAAGTCACTGCGATACAACGTGCACAGGCCCAGTCCAAAGTTATTTTCCCCGCTTTGCCATTCCGAAGGTTTGAGGACCAGGAGGTGCAAGCCAGTTCCTCTGGATGGCAGCTCCAACCCCATTTTAAGGTGGCTCTGTGTATGTTATTTCTCATGTAGCCAACAAGCTTCTAAGTAACCCATGATTTAAAAAGGAAGTCTCATGGGAAATAGAGAAATACGCTGAGCTGAAGGGAAAAGAAAATACAGCTTATCCAAATGTGTGGGATAAAAGCAAAGCAGTGCTGAGAGGAAAGTTTAGAGAATTAGGGGCACACGTGAGTGGGGAGCGGGCTGGGTGGAAGTGGAAGCAGGTGTGAGCGGGATAAACGATAATAGAAAAACACAATAAAGTTTAAAAAAAGAGAAAAGGCTTGATCAGTGAAGCTTCTACCCTCAAGAATCCTCAAGAATCTAGAAAAAGAAGAGCAAAATAATCTTAAAGTATGAAGAAGAAAATAATAAAGAAGTCAATGAAACTGAAAACAGAAGAACAAAAGAGGAAAAAATCCACGGAAAGCAGTGCAGGCTCCTCGAAGAGATCAGAGGAACGGACAGACCACGGGGACAAGTGTGCTGGGCTCAAGGGTCTGGGGCTGAATGGAGAAAGGCACACGCTTGTGCCAGGCCCTCGCACTCCACACGCTTGGTCTGGGTGGTACTTGGACAGCTGGTGGGAGGGGAAGTCCCGCACCGCAGGGGACCTTCCTGACCCCGTGCCCAGAAGGGGAACAGGGCATCAGAGAGGGACTCAGGTGTTAGGTGGTGTCGCTCAGCAGTGTGGTGGGCGGCCGCAGCCTGAGATCTTGTCTCATCAAAGGCTAACAGATGGTGAACGCAGTTTCACAGGGTATGAGAGGCAGGCCGTCACTAGATGGCTAAAACGTGCTTATTTGGGCGGTGTCTCACAACTGAGCGGGTGAGAGTGGGAGTTTGGTCCCGGCAGGCTTTGTACTGACATCCCACCTCGCCGAGAAAAAGAAAACCACGTGGGGCCAACATACCGGACCATCTTTAACCCATTTGCGTACAAGGACCAGCCAGCATGGAAACAAGGGAGAAGACACAAACAGCCCAAGTCAGGGATGAGCAGGCGCGTCACTACTGGCCCTGCCCACGTCAAGACGGTAACAGAGGACAACAACGACACGGACTCGACACACGTGGCTCACGGTCAGTGAAAGGGGCCAGTTCTTCGAAGACACAAAGCACAGCAACTCACCCGACACCAAACAGATAATCACAGAGCCCTAGAACTGTACGAAAATTGAGTTTGCAGTTTTAAAACTCACCAAAAAATGTCCAAGTTAAGCGGGTTTCACTAGAAGAGTTCTACCAAACATGGAGAAACTTCAGTGTCCGTCTACTCAGCCTCTTTGAGAGGACTGAAGGGGAGGGAAACTTTCCCAAGACATTTTCTAAAGCTATTTTTACTTTGATGCCCAAGCTGGAAAAAGACAGTAATAAAACAAAACAAACTACAGAATAATACCCCTTATGAATATTTAATAAAATATTAGCAGACTGAATTCAGTAATATATATAATATTAAACACTATGACCAAGTGGACTTTATTTCAGGGCTGAAAGGCTAAAATATTTGAAAATCAATCAATATAATTTACCCTATAAATAGGCAAAAAAAAAAATCACATGATCATATCAATTGATGCAGATAAAGCATTTCACAAAAATCAATACTTATTCATGATAAAAACTCTCAAGAAGCAAGAACAGGGGAGAATCTCCTCAACTTGAAAAAGAGCATTTTAAAAAATTCCACAACTGATCTTGTTACTGAAAAGTCTCTAGCCCTAAGGCCAGGAACAAATAAGGAGTCTCACCACTCCCACTCAGTATCCTACAGGGGGGTCTAGCCAGCACAATTAGGCATGAAAGAGAAACAAAGGCATACAGATCAAAAAGGGAGCAATAAAATTCTTCCTACTAGATATGACTGTCTACATAGAAATCCAAGGAATCTCAAAAAAAAAAAAAAAAAGCCCTCCTACAACCAATAAGTGACTTCAACAAGGCCAAGATAAAAATCGACTGTAGTTCTACCTACTGAGTACAAACACGTGGGCATCAAAATTAAAAATATACGACTAGTTACTATAACTCAAAAAATACTTAGGTGTAAATCTAACAAGATATGTAAAGGACTGTATGTTAAAAACTACAAAATACCGATGAAACAAAAGAAAATCTAAATAAATGAAGAGATGTGTTGTGTTCATGGATTAGAAGACTAAGTAAAGATGTCAGTTCCCCCCAAATTGATACATGTTTAATCAAGTTCCTATTAGAAGGAGAGCAATACTTTCTGGTAGATATAGACAAGATTATTCTAAAAGTTATATGGAAAGACAAACGAACCAGAATAACTAAAACAATTTTGAAAAATAAGAACAAAGTGGAAGGAATCACTTTACCTGATTTGAATGTAGCTACAGGAATCACGCCTTGGTGGAATTATTGGAAGGGAGAGAGACACATAGACCAATGGGACAGAACAGAGAACTGAGAAATGGGCAGACACTAACAGGTCCAATCAATTTTGAAAGTGTAGAAACAATTTAACGGAAGAAAGTGAGCCTTTTAGCAAATGGTGCTAAAGCAAGTGATCAGCCATAATAGGGGAAATGACCTATGACCTAGGTCTCCTATCTCAAGAAAAATTAATTCAAAATAAGTCACTGACATAAAGACAAAAGAACACCTTAAAGCTTTTAGGAAAAATACAAAATCTTCAGAAACTATAGCTAATCAAAGAGTTCTTAGATTTCACACACATAAGCACTACCCCCCCCCCCACAATCCAGAAGCGGAAAAATTGATAAAATGGTCTTCATCAAAACTGAAAACCTTTGCATTGTAGAAAACCCTGTTAAGACAACAAAAAGACAAACCACAGACCGGGAAAAGGATTTGCAAAACACATAACCGACAAGGGACCAGTAGCATCTACTATATATACATTTTTAAAAAACCCTCAAAAGTCCATAGTAAAAAAAAAAAATAAGCACATGAACATATTTTTAACATCATTAGACAATAATTGGGGGCATGCAAATTAAAGCCGTAATGGGGTACCACTGCACACCTGTGAGAATGGCCAACACAGAAAACCGGGACAGCCCAGAGGCTGGCGAGGACACCCAGAACCGGGCCCGCTCACAGTCTGCTGGGGAAACGTGAAACAGCAGTGCTGCCCTGGAAAACAGTTTAGAAATTTCTTACAGCACTAAACGTGCAACTCCAGCAACTGCACCCCAGGCATGTGCCCCAGAAAACTGAAGACTCATGTTTACAGGAAACCCTGTACGTGAATGTTTATAGTAGCTTTACTTGTAAAAGCCAAAATGCTGGAAACAGTGCAGATGTTCTTCAACAGGTGAATGGTCAACCTAGGGATACCCCTCGGCAGTGAAAAGGACTAGTCTGCGGCCACAGGCACCAACCCGGGTGACTCTGCAGAGATTTATGGTGAGTGGAAAAGTCAATCCCAAAAGATGACACCTAGTATGATTCCATTTATATGACACTCTCGCAATGACAAAAAGGTAGGAATGAGGAACAGGTCAGTGGTTGCCAGGAGCTAGGGAGGGGTGGGGGCAGGAAGGAAGGATGTGGGATGTGTGCTGTGACGGGACACCAGGGTCCATGTCTGTGGTGACGGAGGGGTGCTGTGTTTGCAGCTGTGTGAACGTCAGTGTCCCGGCTGTGAGATCTCGTGAGAGTTTTGTGGGTGCCACCGTTGGGGAGGACAGGGTAAAAGTACATGAGATCTCTCTCTTCTGCCTGAAAACTGATTGTGAATCTATCTCAAAATGAAAAGTTCTATAAAAAATGAAATAGGTAATATCATCAGGTAACAACCCCAAATTTACTACGCATGGTCCTAAACTGAAGGAAGCACCCACAGATGTGCTTCAGGAAGGAAACGGTGCCCAAGAAGGAGTGTCAGCTAAGAACCTGGGCTGTCCACCATCTCTTGTCGGGAAATGTGTTTGGTCAGCACGCGCCAAAACCAGGTACCACAGCGGGCAAGACCCCTTGCAGCTGAGAAGTACCCAGTTCCATGGGGAGTGTCAGTGAATGTAGGGGGCCTTGGGTTTCACACGCCTCCTCGCCCCTGAGCTCCGGGAGGGGGGAGCCCCATGCAGTCAAGTACAGAACCGGGGCCGGGGGAGCAGCCTGGTGCCTGTCCTCAGAGTGCTCGAGGTCCTCTCGCCGTACGCCCCTTGCCCACTGATCTTGTTTTTATAGCCGGTGGGGTTTTCCTTCCTTTTCTTCTTTCTTTGGTTGAAGCTGAATGACAGACAAATCGCACGTGCAGATGTTTTAGATGTCAGGTGTACAGTGCTTGACAGCTACAGAACGGCCGGCACACTACAAAGTAATTGACAAAGAGACAGTGCCCAGCGAGGCTGTACAACTAAGTAAACGAGTTAAATAATCACGTCTACTTTAACCAGGTCTGATGTCGTATGACCCTGAGTGTAATTTGTCGGCTCAAAATCACAAAGAAATTTTTTGCATCCAATTTATGATAACTACACTCACCTGATGAGGGTTTCCTCGGAACGACTTAACCTTGAGGTAGGGAACAGACCATAACCCCAACAGAAAATCTAAAGTGGGCATATGCTGCTAATGCGCTTTTAATTTTTCATGAGAAGAAATAAATGAGACAATAGGGACGGCCTCAAATAGTTAGGAATCGGTCTTGAGCAGATGCCAGCAACTCAGGAACAAAATACCGACCAGCAAGAAAAAGACCAAGAAGTGGAAGTCGGAAGTGGCTACCAAAGCCAAAGGGCTAACTGTAGGAAAAGCCTCCTCTGGAAATTCCTGCCTGGCTTTTACAGTCACCTCAGCAACCTCTCACTTCCCTGAGCAGAGGGGATTAAAGCCTGAAGTAGGACTGTGAGCTACAAGGACAGTGACATCAGTGGTGCACTTTGACAGCAGGAAACGAGCCGGAAAAGGACCGCAACGGCACAGCGCGTTGTTCAACAGCTGACAGTCCGTCGTGACCTTGGGTCCTCAAGCACATGAAGGCACAGTGAGTAGACAAGATGACCGCGGCCCGCCCACTCCGTCTCACAGGCAGTGGTTTAGCTTTTAGGTTTCCAAAGGTCGGAAAGGAAGCAAAGGTGGGGAGCCCTGGCTGCGGGGAGAGTGGGGTCCTCTGAGAAGGCTTCCTTGGGGTCTGGCTTAGGGGACCCGCTGGTTTGTGACCACTGGGAGAAGAAAGACTCTGAGGACGAGTCCGTTCTGTGACAAAATAACGAGTCCAGACCCGGGGAGATTACACCACGGCAGCCACGGGCCAGCATGGTGGGGACCGGGGGGAGCAGTTCTTACAAGGGCTGAGTGAAGAGAGAAGCCAAGTAGGACGATGGTGGCTGCAAAGTGTCCACTGAGGGTGACCACCAGCGCCCCAGGTAAAATGAGAAAAGGAAAAGTACTGAAAACTGTCACGGGAAGCTGGGCTGGGCTGGAAAGAAGATGAGGGGAGTTCGGGGGGTGCAGAGTGGGAGACAGGCAGACGGGAAGCTGCCGGGAGAAAAAGACAGGGCTGGTGGGTGATGCGAGTCCCTGACTCTGAGGGCGGGGGTCCGTCTCCGACAGGGAGAGAGACCTCCTCTCCTCTGAGACAAGAGGGCAAGGGTACAGGATAAGCGGGGAGGTAAGTGTCCTGGCTGGAGGAGGGAGAGGCAGGACAGAGTTTCTTTAGGGGGGCATCTTCTTCCCTGTTGTGGGCTGAAAGTGAGAGAGAGGGCTTGAGTGATAAGAAGGACCTCAGAGTCCTACTCAGCACCCAGCTGAAGGTGGACACCCTAAGTCTACGGTGCTCTCTACCTACAGAGAGCTTCCTCGCTGGAGCAGCAGGTGAGGAACCTGGGAAGGCTGGGAAGCTGGGCTTGGCATCTGTGAAGCATGTGGAGCCGAAGGATGAGGAAGAAGAGGTGGAAGGAGGGGGCAGCTCACTGCCTGAAAAGGGACAGGGTCGGGGGGACCCAGAGCCGGGAGCTCTTCAAGTGAAGACTGGATGGGTGTGATCAGAATGGGACATGTGTCCAGTAAGCAGCCAGGGAAGCGAGTCCCTCAGCGGGGGCAGCAGAGGTGAGAGAGGATGCTGAGAGCTGAAGTCAAGGACCTGGGACGCTCAGGGGTTGACTGACCCCTCTGTACGGGGAAGCAGTACCCAGGGTCAGGAAACAGCTGGAGTGGAGAGGAAGACTAGGAACCCGGTGACCTTGTAGAATGAGGAATGACCCCAAGGTTATCCGATGACAGCAGTGAGGAGTTAGCAGAGCACAGGACATAAGATGACTGGTACTTCAAAAGAAAACCGTCTGGTATGCTGGTCGGGAAGGAATGGGTGGCAGAAACCTCTGTGAAATGCTGGCTTGGGAGGGAAGGAAGGTGTGGGCAGGAGAGCATGTGACCCATGGAGGCAGGCGAAGTAAGAAGGAGGCGGGGAAGAGAGCAGAGGCTAACTGGGGCACCGCCCCCGGGGGTCTGCCTGGGCCTGAATCAGAGGTCGGCACAGGGGACAGGAACGTCTGTGGATTTAAGATCTGCAGCACAGGCTTGCTCTCTAGCGACGGCCCGGGGGCTGGGTCACGACCTGCGGTTTTTCCCCAAGTCCTCATTAGGAGCATCCCACTGTGGCCTCCTGTGTGGACGGTCAGTCAGCAGGTGAGTGAGCCTGGCTCGCCAGCCAGCATGAAAGCCGCAAGTTCTTAGTTGCTTTCTGCTTGATGTAATAATATGTTTTAAAAAAGAAAGTATTCTCCTAAAGTGGAAAACTGCCAGGAAAAGGAAGTCAGCGGCCAGTGCAGCAGCCGGAAATGAAGAGACCTAATAAAAACAGTCATCCTTAACCAGGAAACAAGTTTTGGAAATTTTGAAGAGTAGAATGTGGAATTTGATTTAGATATAGGGATAAAACTCTATAAAGAAATAATGCCAAGTGCTTTATCACAATGTTTCTGAGAATGCTCTAAGTACCATAACAAAAAGGGTGGACAGTTAGTTTCATGAGGCTATATACAGAAGACATGTCTTTCTGAACTGTGTTTTCGGAGCAAACCTCGACACCCCAACAGAAGGTGTGACTTCTGAGATGGTACAGATCTGTGGAGGTACCCACGCGAATGTTTAAGGTCTCTCTGCATTAGTTTGGAAGGTACAAGCTTCGGTTCCCACCATGTCCCCAATTTCACCCTGAGTTCAGAATAGATTTTGACTTATATTCAACATCCAATGTTTGTCTAGAACATGACCTAGAGAAATGAGATCCAGGAAGAGTGTTTTATCGGGGTCGCCACTCAGAGATTTTATGGACGAGATTTCTGTAGGGGAAAGAAAAGGGAAGGAAGAATCTGGACTCCCCTTGGGAATGGGAGGCCAGACGATTTTGAGTTCAAATTCCGGCCCCACCCCTCCTTGGCTCTGGGACGGTGGGCAGAGCCCCTGGCCATTCGGGCTGTCTGTGTGAGGCTCAGAGACAGTGGATGCAAGGGACTTTGTGTACAGTATCCTAACTTCACCCCTTACCTAGAAGTAAGTTAGGGTTATCACTCTGCGCAGACATGCCAATGGTTTTTCAATAAGGAAGGATTCCCTGGCCCAAGCATGGAAATAGCGGCAGGTTAATACCAGAGAACCTGGTACACATTAGTGCATGTTCAAGGATATGGACCCGAAAGCTTCTTCTGTCACTCAATAGCTAGAAATAACACTGTCCTTGGGAAAACATAACTCGGGAAAATTAACTTTATTACTAAATAACACATATCAGAGGGATTAAAAAATGTGTCACTTATAACTTTCATAGTTGTGAACATTTTTAAAGAACTTATTTATATAACAAAATCCACTTTAATAAAATAAAAATTTTATCAATAATTTTATCAGTCATGTCTAGATTATGAAGGTCTCTATTGATTTTAACATTACAAAGATAATTCAAAACATGGGCTTCATTCTTATGAAGTATGTGACAATTACAGTATCCTAGCATATGTCCATATTTGTGACAAAATGAATCAAGGTGCTAATCTAATAAAAGTGGGGAAATGGTAACTGCCACCAAAAAACCAACTTGCATTTTCTTCCCAAAAGTATTATCACAGTCAAAGTGAGTCTCAAGAAGAATCTTGATCAAAGCACCAAATATCTTCAGCAGGTTCAAAAAGACAGTAAGAACTAAGATCAAATGCAAGTACAGTGTGTTTGTGAAACAATATGAGACATCTCGATCTTTCTTTCCAGGAAGACAAGGGATTCTCATCTGTGTGCCTGATGTGAGGCCTACGCTCTTTCCACGGCTGGGCGGAGGGGAGTGGGAAGGAACATTTAAGCCCATCATCTTCTTCAGGAAAATCAGGAACTGGACCAGGCTGAAACTGAATGGTAACTTACACGTGTTAGAGACCCTAGCAGCCGCTGTGGCAGTAGGTGTTGTCTGCCTAACAGCCATTCCTCAAGGAGCCAGATTGACCTAGGGACACATGACTGGCAAGCTTGCGGACAGGGGTTGGTTATTTTAGGCCAATTATGGTCACTCCAGGCTCCCTCCTCCTTGCTAGAGATTGGACTGGAAAGCCAGGCTTACCCTACTCAGTGCAAGGTGTTTCTACTGGTCCAGGGGCAGGCTCTTGCCCTGACATGGTCCACTCAGATGGGCAGGAAGGACTTCTACTTCATAAATGCAGGAAGGGACTTTTCTACAGACAGAAATGAGGAAGCACGCCCCCATGACAATAAGTCGTCACCTAAAACTCTGAGGGGACAGGGCTCACCCTGCCAGAGCAGGGAGGGGAAGAATCTAGGTCCCAGCTGACAGTTGGGCTTCTGAATCAACCAGCCCTGAAGCCTTAGCTATACTTATTTGAAAAAAAACACATTTTTATGTTACCTACAGGATTTTCAGTTGGGTTTTCTGCCAGTTGCAGTTGGAAGCATTCTACCCGATTAAATGACCAAAAGAGCTAAGAATCTGTTAGCTATTAAACATACATTTCCTATTAAGCATACTATTTGTTTTTGATCACACAGAGTCAATTAATCAGAAGGTTGTTAATTAAGTAAGCATGGATTTCGAACTAGGGGAGTTCATTCAACAAATATTTACTTAACTACCAAATGGCAGGCATTTGAAGGTCTAGCGACCACGGATTCAGATCACCTAATACATCTGTCATCACAACAGCATGTTGGCCCCTGGGGGCCCCAGGCTATGTTCTGGGCTCAGCACCTGTCCCCATGGTGGTGCCTCATGGACGCACCAAAGCCTGTCTTTTCTGATCTGTTACCTCCATGGCTGACCAACTCCCATTGGATCAACGTGTTCTCTCCTCAGGTACAAAGTTATACTGAACTGGGCAGCAGCCAGGCCCTGCAGCTCTGGAAAGCAGAGGACCTCTGCGTGCTCTGCTCCAATGCCCTGGGAACCGGTTTCAGGTTTGCATTATTTCCTTAAAGGATGCCTTGGGTGACCTCTTTAATTCGGACACGGCTGTCTGTGAAAAGTCCTCATTAGAGCTGCGTTTCTGTTACAACATGAAAAGCTGTTAGACTTCCACCATAAAGAGAAGGATCAAACTACGTCTTAAAGCGGGGTTTTCAATTCATCCTGGCCTTTCATTCCATATTCTATAACTGAGAGAAAAATAAACCCCTCTCAAATGGGTCAGATCGGGCTCTTTTGGTGTTCTGTGAAAACTGTGGCCAGGAGCTACTCACAGCATGACAGACAGAAAGCCACCTAAGCAGTCCCCTGCTTTCAAAGAGCTTCCGGTCTAGTCTCGAAAGACAGATTTGCTTTGTCACCATTGAGTTGCCTGAATGGAAGGACAGGCCTGCAAAGCCCTCACAGGCGGTGCAAGTGTGTGGTATGCATCTGACGAGGATTTCTGCAGCGACCAGGAGAAACAATGGGCACGAGAAACAGTATTAACACTGAGGACACTACTCATAATAGTGTTTTTCATTATAACAAGGAAGAGAGAGGCTTTGTTTTCAAGTCCCCAATTTCTTGGCTGCATGATTACAAATTCATTTGAAAATGAAAAACTTCCCTCTAAAATATACCCTTCCCCCCATATCTAAATATCATTAGCTGCTTTTTAAGATTTCTTAAATGTCAAGAGTGCAGCACAGAAGTGAAGTAAAAGACTTAAAAGACGAAAGTCCCTAAGTACTGTCACATAGGAGTTCACCATTCTGAGTAGGGTAGGACCGCCTCTGGCTTTATTTCTCTAGGTATCATAACCATCACCATCGGGGACTTATTTGTATGGGCCAAATCTCTCGCCACATAAACTTATTTTTTCGGAAAGTGTTGAGGGGAATTGCAAAGGAAGAAAACATGCAGACAGTGTTAATCTGACTTGTGTTTTGTGCTATAATCCGCTACCTCCAAGCCAGGGATGGCCAGAGGATGGCTGGCAACCCCTAGAAGCTAATAAGGGGCAAGGAAGGACCACTCCCTAGAGTCTTCAGTGAGAACATGGCCCACCAACACTTTGATTTTGGATTTCTAGCCTCTAGAACTGTAAGACAATAAATTCCTCTTTTAAGTCATCTTCTGTTTTTCCCATGACTCATTCACCGAAGAGAGGAAGTTAGAGCCCTTTTCTTTTCTCTGTGGTGTGACTTCATCCAACCCTAAAGGAACAGCACCCTGCACATCACTTTAGCTTTAACCCACAGTCATGGCTACAGAGGAGCAAAAATTGTGTATTCTTCAAACAGAGGAGCACAGTCCATTACCGAGACCAGACCAACAGGGAAAGCGGAGACGTTCAAAGACAAGTGTTGCCGGATGCAGAGGGTTCAAAGGCTTTTCCCTCAAACTGTTGCCACTGGCGAGTATTCTAACGGAGTTATTAGGAATGGGGGAATAGGTCTGTAACAGCAGTCAGCTCAGTCTCCGTGATGTTTTGAGAGAAAAAAATCAAGAAACATCATCAGCTTTCCTCTCTTTCCAAAGAAAGATCCAAAGCAAAGATCATCCACACACTTGCTTGGTAATAGATGGTCAGAGGGAATTCTGGAGCACTGAACCTTACACAAGAACTCTGTCATGGCTAACTCTATAGAAAGGGGCCCAAAAGGCGAGACAGTTCTAAAAGACTGTTGGTGATATCGATAACAGAGGAGATATTACCATTATTAGTTAAAAGTTCACACTTATGCGTATATGAAATTGTTGTTCAAGGAGCGCAAAAGGCGTTGGAAGTGTCACTAACTTACCATGGTTTTTCTGTGAGGCTGTGGCATAAGTTACCGGTAGCCTGGGCCCTAAAATACACATCACCAAGTCCCCGTCCAGCTCACCCTCACCCTCGCCCAGGGGCTGTCTCTCACCTTCTTGCTCACTGGAGCTGCAGAGACTGCTCAACCGTTGCCATGCAGGCGCTGTGCAGGCGCTTTGGTGAACTCAGGGAGGCTGGGTTTCTCGCTTTATAATCCACTAACCTGGCCTCAACTTAACCTTCCCTTGACTCTTCTGGGGTAAACAGTAACTTGAACTTGATGAAAAGTTCAGTTCGAAAGACTCAGAAACCAAGTGGACTCAGGAGCTAAGGAAAATGACAGATAAAAAGTGGATTCCAGCTTTGGTGGCAATGTGGGCGGTGGATGGGGAAACACGGGATTGCAGTCCGGCAGGGAGTGTGGGACAGAAATCCTAGAGAGAGGTGGGGAGGGGCAGCAAGGCAGGGGCAGTGGGCAGGAGAGGATCAGCAGGTATGACAGCTGCTGAGAAGGAAGAACCCACAGGACACGGCCGCCTCTGGGTGTGGCTGTGAAGGGAGATGGCATGTGGCCAACGTGCAAATGCCTGGCTGGCTGGCTGTCGGGGCAGGGGACAGGACCATCCTCCAGGAGAGGAAGAGAGAAAAGAAAAGGGCTCTAACTTCCCGGTGAATGAGTCATGGGAAAACAGAAGATGGCTTAAAAGAGGAATTTCTTGTCTTACAGTTCTAGAGGCTGGAAGTCCAAAGTCAAGGTGTTGGTGGGGCCGTGTTCTCGCTGAAGACACTAGGGAAGGGTCCTTCCTTGCCTCTTATTAGCTTCTAGGGGTTGCCAGCCATCCTCTGGCCATCCCTGGCTTGGAGGTAAATCACTCCAACCTCAGGCTCTGTCTTTATATCACGTTGTCTGTGCATGCATCTGTGACCAAATTCTTCTCATTTTGTAGGAATATTATTCACTGAATTAGGACCCATCTTCATCCAATATGACCTCACCATAACCTGATTACATCTGCAAAGACCCTGTTTCCAAGGAAGGCCAAAGTCACAGGTACCAGGGGTTAGGGCCTGGACATATCTTTGGGGGGATATAATTCAACCCACAACAGCCTACAACTTTTATGTGTATATACATATATGTATATGTATATATATATAAATATATTCATATTTTAAAATCCTGATAATTCTAAAAATTATGTGGCAAATACTATAATATTTAAAAAATAAAGCACAAAATAAAAATATTAAGAGTATATTGTAGCATTAATTAGAATAGGACCAATAATTTATGTTCTTTTTTCATAAAGTATTTTCACTGTAGAAGGCACAGACTCCAATATACAGGGTCCAGCACAAATAATGCCCCTAATAAATGCATACAATATTTAATAATTACTTAATAAGGAAGAAAAACAATGTGCACAGTATTATTTATGACATTTTCGGTGAAGTGTTCAAATTGCTACCCACCCCGTGCGAGACAGACACGTGCCCCACTGACCACACTCAATGGTGTTACTTCTGCCGGCCCTGTATATAGAGATTTGTCTTAGATTTTTCCTCTCTCTCGAACTGCCTCAGCCCTTAAAATTTCATAACATATCCTGTACTAGTCAAACTTTTTAGCTCCTTTCTAAACATCACTGCTTGGTACTACCTATTTGATTTGTCAGTCTGTCTCACACACCTTGGTATCAGAAATGAGTTTAGAGTCGGTTTGCGATCTCCCAAGTCTCCGGTGGCTGGGGTCCCTCCCAGAGTCCCAAGCCGCACTGACTGGCCAGGGCTTTAAGAAAACTGTGAATGTAACAATATTTAGGAAACACTATTTCAGTTTAGGGCTGTTCAGATTGAGGGTTTCAACCTGAAACCTATGTATTTAGGACTGCAATATTGTATTACAATATTATATAAAATGTATAGTATTCATGTGGTTAGTGGTTTCAAAGCAGCAGAACGTTGAACATTACTCAGTCTATGAAAGGTGAAATACTGCTTTAATATGCTAAAAAGCAGGCGAATTTACCTCGTTAACAGTACAGTGTAAGCATTGGCTCTGTATCTGTCACTACGTCCCGGTTAAATTACACAAAAACCTTCTTTTCCAGAAGAGAAAAAAAAATGAGCCTAAAGGAGAAAGGAGTTTAAAGGTTAGGCAAACTTTTTGTAAAAAACCAGCATCGAAAGGCAAATGTCCAGAAGGAGGGCCCCTGATCATTTTGCTTTTAAGCAACAGTGCTGTGCAAATATGGTCGATGATAAGCGGACACGACAGTTTTAGGACTTGGTTTGGGATGATTTTTAATTTTTGGTTGACACTTTGAACTGCCACAATTGTTCTTTCTGAAACTAATTTTCTGGTAGTTTCCTCGGATTCCTGTACTAGAGGAAAAGGTTAAATTGAGTTGGTAAAAAATAAAAACATGTTTGGAAGCTGCTATGAAATAAGAACCCTAATGATCAAAGCCTTAGGATCAGAATTTAATCAGTTACTGTGATGCTCAAAAGTTCCATGGACTCTGAAAGTAGAGATGCCAAAGGTACCCTACATTTCATCATGGCACCATTTCACGTAAGACTAGTGAAACATAAAAGCTCTATCTCCTGGACGCTTCTGGTCATTTCCTGTTAATTCATAGGCCCCCTCCCCTGGAGTTTACTTATTTGAACTTTCCACCCCTCCCCATTAACCTTATCCAGGTCAAAGAAAAAAAAAGGGGGGGAGTGGTAAGAAGCAAAAGTAAAGTAGAAGGGTGACCCAAACTGCCCAGAGCATATTTATGAAATCAGACAGTGGTTCTCTATACTGAGAACCAGACCACGTGGATGCATTTGCATCTTTGACAACACTGGTCCTTATGAAGTCAGGAACTTTGTGGAAGATCTCCAAAGCCTTCTAGGAAACAGATCTCCTTGCCACCACCCCCATGTCCCCAAGCCTGCACCCCTGTCTCCGCAATGGCTCAACAAGGAGCAAATGCACGGTGACCCCACCCCTCTTCCTCACCCTCGCCCCTCTCCCGAGGGCGAGGGCCGTTGTGGGGCTTAAGCCACATTGCCCTTACTGGAACCCCGTCTCCCCGAGGGCGTGGGCCTGGGCTGTTCCGCAGTGCTGCCTGGTTAATGCCTTCCTGGTCCCAGTCTGTAAAGGACCACATTCCTTCAGAACTCCTGCAGCGTTTTTAACCACTCATTAGTGTCATAAAGGCATTACTAGGGTATCCCCCACTCCACAGTAAGCTCTCAGAGACCAGGGCCGAGCTGCGGCGTGCGCCCCGCTGGCACGGGCTGCACAGGCCCGCGCACAGCCTCCCAGGGAAGGAGCAGCGCGGCCGCGCACACGGAGACGAGGCTGGGTGGGCTGGAGCAGCCACGCTTGAATCTGAGCCCATGCCTGCGACCGTAAAACTCCAGATCAAAGTCTCAGTCTGAACGCACACATCTGAAAGTGATTAGAGGCTGGTAGCACCTCCTCACCCCTGATAGGACGCAGAGGTTTGCTGGGTGGTTCATTTTTCCACCACGCAGGACTAAAACTACAACAACGAAGAAACACAGCATATGTCTTGGGAAGGCTTTTGTTTATTCAAAAAATATTTGTGGGCAACTCTAGGTGTGGGTACTCATAGGAGAAGGAAAGATTAAACACAGAACTGCCTCCAAGGTGTTTATGGTTAAAAAAAAAGACATTTATAAATAGTCACAACACTACTAGAAAGGGCTACAAACCTCGGGCGAGACAGAGGAACGACCCGGCGGGTCTCCGGAGGAGGCACTGGGAGTCTGCCGACCCCTCCTGTCGAAATCAGGTGCAAAGAAAGGCACGCAGACCAGGAAGGTCAATCGGGGACCCCGGTCCGAGGCTCGCGCCGAGACCCAGGCGCTGCCCGCGGCCCTGCGCGCCCCTCGCTGGGGACAATACCCGGAGGGAGCGGGCTCCCGCCGCCTGCCCAACCCCGAGCTGCCGAAGTCAGGCTCTCGGGGGACCCCACCGGCGTGCGCGCGGAGGAGCAGCCGAAGCAAACTTGACCGCGCAGACCGCGCCCCGCGCCCCCGCCCGCCGGGCCGCGTACCGTAGGTCTCGGACATGGCCGTCTGCGACATCTTGGGAGCGGCGCCGCCTCTCGCAGGGCACAGCTGCAGCTCCGGCCGGGGCGGCGAGACGGGAGGGCCAGGGTCCTTCGCGCGTCTCGGTGGGGAACGGCGTGGGGCGGGGACAGGGGAGGGAGGGGCCCGCGGTCCCCAAGGCAACTGCCGGCCACCGAACGGCTGCGGCCCTGCCGGACTGCCGGCTCCGCGCAGGCGCACTCCGCCCCGCGCCGCCGGGACCGGCCCGGGAGGAGCAGGAGGGGAGGGGCCGAGACGGGGAGCGCGCGGCCCCGCCCCGCCCGCGGTCGCGCATGCGCACGCAGCCGGACAGCACGCCGGGGCTCGGGGTGGGGGCCCCACTGCGCAGCGGGTGGTGGAGGGCGCCCGCTGCGCAGCGGGTGGTGGAGGGCGCGGGGCTCGCGGGTGCAACTCTGGGGCCGAGGAGGCCGAGCGCCCGCCCTGGTGAGGAAGACAGATTGCCTTTCTTTTGCCAAACTGACCCGCCTCAGTGCAGAGGCTGTCGTGGTCCCAGGCTGCTGTCGGCCAGGAAAACACGCACCTTCCGCTGCTGTGATCTGCCCGCGACCGTGGTTAACGGGTAACTCGGAGGCAGGACAGGTGCCCAGCTGGAGGCCGGACAGGTGCCCAGCTGGAGGCCAGCCCGCGCGTGGGCTGCGGGCTGGCTTACCTTTCGCTCTGCACCTGCCAGGGCCTCTGCGGTCGGGCCGAGCTGGAGTCTGGGGACCACCGACAGACGCTGAAGGGGTCCCAGTGCAGAAGAGCCCCCAGCAGATAGGCGGCCCTCCGCGTCCCACTTTCGGGGACGTGGCTTACGGGCAGGAGCCACCCCTGGCGATCAGCGGGCGGTGCACTTCTAAGGTTAGGAGTCCCACACTGAATTCAGAACCCCCTTGTGTTGGAAATGTAGAGATAAACATTTACTGGGAAGAACATTTGATTGGGAGTCGGTTTCATTGGAACATGATCAGGGTCTCGTCATGTCTCATAAGAGCCAACCTTGTTCAAAAGACAGGGTACAATACTAAAAATATGCCTTGGCTCAGCTCTGAAGTGACGTGGACTGTGGGGCAAATGCCAGTAAGTACATTCCCTTCCCCCCAACAAGTCTGTTTGCTTCCATCTTCCACATAAACTGGCATCAGACCCCTGAGGCCGTTTCTCCTCTTCTCCAATGGCTATTTGGCTCTACGTTTTATTTTTATTTATGATCCTAACAGCAAATAAATATCCTTGCTTCTAAATAACAGAGAAGGCCCCACGATGACATATTGTGAGAGTTATAATTGGCTGGAACTATTTTGTATCAATATACACGTATGTATTTTTTGTTCAGTGGCTCAGATACTTTATTGCTTTTTTGTAAGGCTTTGTGCACCTTGAGTCTGATTTACACTCCCGAGCGTAGCAGACTCATTTGAATTCAAACTATTTGAAAAGAAAGATAGCGATCCCATTCTTTAGATCTAAGTTTTCTTCTTACCAGAAACGTCTGTGGATAAGAAAGGAATACAGTGATCGCTTGGGTTAGTGGCTGAAACTGGACCTCGAGATCTCGGAAACCGGGGCAGGGTGATGGAAATAAGAATTCAGGTGCTACTTCAAAGCAGAGAACTGTTTTCGATTCTGTGGAAAACAAAGACTTAGGCCTTTGGGAGGGATGATTTGTTTTGGAAAAGCCACCCAAAGCAATGATTTAGTTTGCAAATATGAAAGCCAAATATCTCAGCTAGAAAGGGAATACTGGCACTCTCCCTGTGCACAGCTCTGTCCTCTCCTCCCTGAGCCCTGAGGTCTCTAGCTACCTCCCTGCTACTCCCATCTCAGTGCTGCTGCCTCCTTCTGTCTCTGACCCCAGAGCTCAGCCTGGGGATCTCCGTAAATACCATCTAAAGCTGATGCAGTCAAAATTTCTCTCTTGCCTAGGCTTCTTCTGTATACGGCTGCTTACTTGATATCTCCACTTGAATTCTTAATACTATTGAGACTTCTTAATACTAATAAAATAAAAATCGAGCATCCAAATTTCTCAACAAAATCTATGCCTTCTGCAATCTTTCCTATCTCAGGAGATGGCAGTTTGCTCAGAATGACACACTGGGGGTCCTCCTTGAGTTCTCTGTCACTCGTGCCTGCATTAGATCCCTCGCCACTCCCTGGTGGCCCTACTTCCAACACATCCAGAGTCTAACTGCTTTAGCCCCTTGGTCCAAGCCTGCCCGCCTCCTCCTGCAATATGCCCCCAACTAGCCTTCCTGCTTCCACCCTTGTCTCCTGGCAGTCTATTCTCAACACAGCTGCTAGAGTGATCCTATTAAAATGTAAACATACAATACCAAAAGGACTATTTCTCTCTGAAAGCCCCCAGTGTTGGGGGGAGTGTAATGTAAGCCCCACCGTGCTACTCTCTGCTCAAAAGGCTTCATCTCAGTTATTATGGCCTATAAGATCCTCCATGGTCTGCCTCCCTCTGACCTCTCCTTCCCTCCACCCCCTTCCTCTCTCGGCTCTAGTCATGCAGGCCTTCTTGTGTCTTAAACTCGTCAAGCAGGCTTAGGCCTCAGGGCCTTTGCACATGCATTTTCATCTGCCGACAATGGCCTTGCCCCAGATGGCCTTACACAGCCATCTAGTGTCCTCACAGCCTTTGCGTGCTCTGCTTATATGGCACCTCAGCAGTGAGGCCTCTCCTGTCAGAGATGCAGCAGCAATCTTGCCCCACCCGGCACTCCACATAACCACCACTTCAGACCCCCCGACCCCCTGGCACCAAACGCCACCTCACTCATACATTGATGGTTTTCATGGTGCCTGCTCCCTTTCTAGATTATAACCTCTCTAAGTGGAGGGGCTGCATCTGCCGTATTCTCTGCTCTATCCCTGTGCCTAAAATAGTGTTCTGCACATAGCACACCCTAAATAATTCAATAGTTGTTGAAGGAGTGAATGAATGAAGTGAAACTCAGCAGCTCTCTATTGAATGTGGATTGAATGTAATGAACTTAACTTTGAACTTCTTGATTGATGCCACATTTAAAAGATGACCTTTTATGTACCACCGTGTAATTGTAGAAAGGCTGCAATAAGACCCTTTAAAAGTATCATCTAATACTAGTGTAATTTATTGAGTCTTTAATAAACACTAGGTAGAGAGCTAAGTGCTTTACATGTATTATAAACCCTAATGTTTAAAAAGATTTTATTTATTTTTTTTAGACAGTGGGGAAGAGGGGGAGAAAAAGAGGGAGAGAAACATCAATGTGTGGTTGCCTCTCGCACACACACCCACTACTGAGGACCTGGACCACAACCAAGGCATGTGCCCTGGCTGGGACTCGAACTACTGACCTTTCAGTTCACAGGCTGGTGCTCAATCCACTGAGCCACACCAGCCAGGGCTAAACCCTAATTTTTACAACAAACTTAAGAGGTAAATATTATCTCATTTTGCAATGAAGAAACAAAGGTCTAGATGGCTTACATATTTTGCCCTAGTTCTCATAGTTAGTGTGGTTCAATATTGGGAATTTGCTCTAAAATCAAACTAAGCTAGATACCTCTGCTTCTCATCTGAAATATGCATGAGGGAGGAAAAACATCCAGTATATAACATCTGAAACAGGTGTGACTCCAAAAGGCAGCAAATTGCTTAGTGTAAGAGAACCTAAAGAAAGTAATGCCCTGTGGAGCCACGCCCTGTTCTTGGTGCCTTAGGTCACCGCCCTTGGCCCTCCTCATCCCCCTGCGGTCCAGGATGGCCGCTAACCACAGCGCTCTGCTGTACTCTGAGGCTGAGTGAGTTTGGAGATGCGAGTGAGAAAGTGCTCAGGGGAGAGACAATTCCCAGAGCAGCTCTGCCAGTTAATCGGAAGCTCGGGCTTGCTCTGAGACAGAAGGCACCACCCGGTCTACTATCCTAAACACGAAGGTTCAAATTTATTCCCCAAACACACCGGCTTTTGTCTGCCCAACAGGACTATGCTGCAGATACTCCAGGTAGACAGTATTACATCAGGGTCAGAATTGTGGATGTTTGGCTTAGTTCAGTGACAGGCTAATCCCCACCTTTATCTTTTAACTTGAAAATTCCCAGCAAATCTCTCATTAGTTCTAAAGGGGACGCTTTCTCTGCTTATTTCCACATTTAACAGCATTTATACTCAGGGATTATTCATTAGTCCTTTTATTTTTGTTCTGCATTCAGAACAAAACAGGATTTTCTGGTTTCTCTTTTCTTTTTATCACCTTCTACATGTCAGATTAACTATCTGACAGAGGATACTAAGATATATGTGTTTTCTTCCCATCTTCTGATCAAGTACCATAGAATTATCTTTCTTTTATTTTTCTCTTTCTTTCCCATACTGTGTTTCAAATCAAATGGTCTATTTTTGGCCTGGTTTTTGTTAAAAACCAACCAAACAAAAAAAAAAAAATCCCACAAGTGTTGATTCTTTTCTTTCTCCCTGATCCAAACCAAACACATTTAACCAGAATGTTCTTTATGTGCTGATTTTTTTTACTGTAATCAGCTTCTTTGAGGTACAATTTACATGCAACCAAATTCACCAGTTTTGAGGGCACAATTCAATGGGTGTTGACAAGTTACAGCGTCGTGGAACCAACAACCGCAACCATCAAGATATTGAGCTTTGAGGTTGCCCTCACAGTCCTTTGCCATCCTCCCCGGGCTGGTTTTAGGAAGTTTTGATAGAGGATTATATTGGCTGCCACATAGGAAAGTACAGTATGTTCCGTGAGCTCGGGGAGGGGATTTTCCCACCGCAAAGAACACCCACTGCCTCCTGCGTCTCCGGACGCCAGTGTGCCAGGCGCCTGCTCACCCTTGTTCCAGCCCCCCCCCCCCCACCGTCTGTGTTAGCCATCAGCTCTTTATTTGGGCCCAGATGGTAGCCAGTACCATTTCCACCCATCGGCTTGGTAAAATGGGCCTGTAGTGGAAGACGAATAGACCCAAGAGAAGGAGCTTCTTGGGTGTATTGATGCTCCCTGTGGCTTTGCAGAAAAGAGAGATTCAGGTCGGCCTTTGGGGTCTCGCTCGCTTTCCAGGAAATGAGGTCCTTGAGGCTGGCTGCCGCGTGGTGTTTGTGCCACTCCACCTTTCTGATAGTCTGCCAGGGCTGCCGGGACGGAGTGCCACAGGCTGGGTGGCGCCAACAGCAGAGACGTACTGGCTCCCTGTTGTGCAGGCTAGGTGGTCAAGATCAAGGTGTCAGCAAGGTTGGTTCCTTCCCGGGGCTGGGAGGGGTAATCTGGACCCTGCCTCCTTGCTGGCTTCTGGTGGCTTGCTGGCCATGCCTGGCATTCCCACCGCATCACCTTCAGAGGACATTTTCCCTTGTATAAGGGCACTAGTCACATGGGGTTGCGGTCCACCCTAACGTCCTCAACTTAACTAATTACACCGGCAACGACTTATTTTTAAATAAAGTCTTTTTTTGCGACATACTGGGAGTTAGGACTTCAACATATGAGTTTGGTGGGGGAGGCACAAGTCAACCCCTAGCATGTGTTACTAACCAAGTGCCCCACAAAAGCCTGAACACAGCACCCCAATAACACCGTCCTGGGTCCGTGTTGTCTTCTCAGAAGCCAAGTGCAGATTTCTGCAGATTCTCAGACTGCTGAGCATAGCGAACACCCAGGGAATCTGCTAGAAACACAGATTTCTGGAGCCCTGCTCTGGAGGGTTCACCTCACCAAGTCTAGGTGAGAGCCCAGAACTCTGTATTTTTTTAAAAAAGCACCTCAGGTGTTTCCAATGCAGGTGGTCTCCACTTGGAGAGAAATCCTGGTGTGGGCTGAGGAGTGGTTTTTTTTCACTGAAGGGCTGGGCACCAGCTGCCTGTGGGACGTGGGATGGAGAGAAGCAGAGGCTCATAGAACATTGAACGCAGTGAGTGGCAGCGCCTTTATGTGTGACTAGTGAAAACATTTTGCTCAGGTGCCTCACCAGTTAAAATAGGGAGAGGTTAGAGACATACTATGGGCTAAATTTTAAGCTGTACAGAGTTTGGGAGACACTCCCTTCTGCATCAGGGGTCATCCATTATCCTTCCAGTCAGCCAGAGCTTTCTGTCCACCGGAAGCAGCCCGCATTCCACAGGCAAGAGACGCCTCCAAAAGCTGGTGCGAAGGGTGGCTTTGCAATCCAAGCCTCCCCCCACCACCTGCCCCGAGTCTCATCATCCCTCCTGCACCCCCTCACCTTCTCAGGGAGGATCTTGACTCAAGGACTTTCTCTTGGTTCTCTCTGATGGTTGGCTTTCTTCTCAAAGCACAATGCATCTGGTTTTTCCATTTACTCTCCCCGTCCCCCAAATTTAGCAATAGTCTAGTATTAGCTGGGCGAGGAGCTGGGAGCCCTCTGACCCTGAAGTAAATTTTCCGAGGGCACAGAACTTCCCTTCCTTGTTCTCCTTAATTTTTTTTTTTCTTTGTTTGCTGTAGCACCGGCTCCAGTGCCAGGCCCAGTTTAGATGCCCCGAAATTTTGTGGAATGAATGAATGGATGGTTGGGGGTTGGGCGGCTGGGTAGAAGCTGCTACCACCTGTAAGGAAACAGCAAAAATAACCATGGAGAATAGGTGGAGCCTCTACCAGGGGTGTCTAAACTTTTGGCATCTCTGGGCCACACTGGAAGAAAGAAGAGTTGTCTTGGGCCACACATTAAATACACAAACAGTAATGAAAACTGGAGCAAAAACAAAAGGTTTTAAGTAAATTTATGATTTTGTATGGGGCTGCATTCACAGCCATCCTGGGCCGCATGCAGCCCACGGGCCACAGATGGGACACACCTGTAACCATCTCAGGTGAGCCCAACACCTGAGTAAAGGTGAAGAGCCAGGATCCCAAGGAACAGGTGAGTCACACCAGGGGTGGTGGGGGCTGACTCAGGGATGCTTATACTGAGGTTTCTTCTGTGAGTTTTCTTTCCAACCCCCTTCTTACTCCGCTTATAAGAGTTTCACACTGTATTTGCGTAAAGAAGGGCCTCTCCTTACTACTGACCGTAAGGGAACTGGAAACTTTGTGGGAGACGTGACGTTGGAACTCGGGGGCTGTTTGGGAACCAGTATGCATTTGGGCTGGGCGGTGTTTGCAAAGGGCCAGTGGCCCAGCAGTGACTTTTTTCTTGGGCAGCTTTGTCTAGAGTTGAAGATGACCCCAGAGAGATGGAACGGTGGTCCGATCCTCGCCTGCTTGCCATCCTGCTCTTTCAATGTCTTTTTTTTTTTTTGAAAAGATTATTTATTTATTTATGTTTTGAGAGAGGGGAAAGGAGGCAGAAAGAGAGGCAGAGAGTTCTCACAAATCTGCAAAATGAGACATTAATGTGTGGTTGCCTGACACGCGCCCCCTACTGGGGACCCGCCTGCAACCCAGGCGTGTGCCCTGACTGGGAATCCAACCGGTGACCCTTTTGTTTGCAGGCCTGCGCTCAATCCACTGAGCCACACCAGCCAGGGCTCAACTTATTTTTTGATGCGCTATCTCACTTAAATATTAAACCCAGTGGGAGTGCCCGACTGCTCTAATGTGGCTCTCCTGGCTTCACCACACAGCGCCTTAGTCGTCAGGACTCGGAGGTGCTCCCTGACTTCCTGAACAACCCACCAGCACAGGGCCGCTCCAGCCCCATTGCTACGCATGTGGGGACAACGAGCTTTAAAGCTGCTTGGAAACCTGTGATCAGAAAATCAGAAAATATTTGAATCTCCCTGGGCTGTCATATTTTTAAGGTCCTAATGAAAGAAATAAAGTTAAGGAACAAATTCATTAGGAAATGAGATAAACCACAGCTACTTTTGTTAGTTTTCTGGTCAAGTGGTGCCCCCTGGTGGGCACTTTGATGTTCTCTCCAGGACGCGTGTTTCCCAGGTGGTGCTTTGTGGCAAAGCCAGACCCACCAGCAAGAACAGGCCCAAGAACCCCCAGTTAGGCCCAGTTCCACGATTTATGAAAGTGCTTTGGTTTAATTTGTGTCCCCACAAAAGATGTGTTGGAGGCCTAACCCCTGGTACCTGTGAACGTGACTTATTCGACAATGAGGTCTTTGTGGATGTAACTGGAGAAGTTAAGATCAGTGGACCCTTAATCCAGCCTTCTTGGTGCCTTACCAGAAGAAGAGAGACACACAGGGAGTGAGCTCCCCATGAGGAGGGAGGCTGAGATTAGGGGCAGCTACAAGCCAAGGAATGTGTAAGGTTGTCATCAAGCCCGACGCTGTGGGGTGGGAGTGGGGAGGGGGGTAAAGCAGATTCCCCCTCAGAGCCTCCAGAAGGAGCCAAGTCCGCTGACACCTTGACTTTGGACTTCAAGCCTGGGGAACTGTGGAAAGTGAATGAACTTCCACTGCTTTAATCCACTCAGTTTGTGCTACTTTGGGATGGCAGCCTCAGCAAACTAACAGAGTCTGGGATACCTACCGAGTCCCAGCTACTACTTACCACCTGGGTGGCCTTGGTTTTAATGACTAAACAATGGAGGGATGCAAAAGTGTTTTCCTATCCCAGGGTTCCTGTGAGGATGCCGTGTGAGCATGCATGTAGACACATGTTCATGGCAGAGTACTGTGCAAAGGTTACATAGTCATGTGAAGGAAGCTGGGATGGCTCCAAAGTCAGTCTGCGTGGGGCCATGTGTGGAAATGTCACAATGGAGAATGTCATCGACACTTGGTTCTCCAGTGAGCCAAAGGCCGCGATGCCCAGGAGTGGAGCGGGAATGAGTTAAAGGGGTCAGTCATTTATTGCTCTTTAACCAACTACCCCAAAACGTGGAGTCCGTAAACAGTGAACAGGTATTGCTCCTCCCAGTGTCTGTGGGTCAAGGATCTGGAGGTCGCAGTCGAGGAGTTTCGAGTAGGACTGGGGCTCTGGGCGGACTCTGAAGGCAGAAGCAACCAGATGTGTGGAGAGATGAGATGTGGGATGGGAGAGAAGAATGCATCCGGATTCTGACCTGAGCAACGGGGCGAACACAATCCTCGATCCTCGGAGAAAGAGAAGACGGCGGGAGGGGCCGATTTGGGGGGGAGGTTCCAGTTATCTGCAGCTGAGGAGCACACTGTCCCCAACGCCGTGGCTTCAGACATCAACAGTGACAGTTCTGCTCACAAACCTGCAAGATGGGCCGAGCTCAGCGGGGACTTGGTGGGTGCAAGTGGCGTTCACTGGAGCAGCTGGAATTCACATCTGCCGTTCAGGCCGGCTGTCAGCGGGGCCCTTCCCTGGGCTGCCAGCCAGCTCTCCTCTGCCCCGCCTCTCTGTGTAGCAACCTCACAGCAGGTGGCTGCACCCGAGGGTGTGCCTCCTGAAGACACTCACATTTCAAGGGGAGACGATAAGGATCAGGTCCTCAATGGGGGAGGGGCGGTCAAGGTCAAGGTCACATGATAGAAGAGCATGTGGGATGAGCGCTACCGTGCCCATCTTTGGAAAATGCAGTCTGCCACAGGACAGACACAGAAATCAAGGTTTGCAAAGTGTGACTGAGGTGTCGAGGATGCGGGCGGGTGGGTGAGTCGAGGGCCCACTCACAGAAAGAGATTTTGGAGGCTTTAGTATCCAGCTGTTACTCAAAGCCACCTGGGATGAGTGGGGAGAAGGAGAGGAAGACAGAAGGGATGACAAGGAGGAGGCGACACCATTAAGCATTCATTATCTACTATTTATTGACTGGTTGTGTGCTCAGCATTTGGGGGATGGTCTGTGGATACTGCACCGCAGGGCTCACGCCTCGTATTAACATAGAATTCAGTTCAGACTCTGACTCTGCATTTTTAGACCTAACACAGCCTCCTTTGTCCTCAGGAAACTGGCCTCTCTGCCATGCGTTGGAGCACCTTCAGATTTTCCCTGAATAAACAGCAGCCAAAAGCAATCAGTTTTATAAAACCTAAAACCCCTCACAATTGGCAATATTGAGAAATAAAGAAATGAATTATTTCACCGTTAAGCAACTTCATGTCACAGTAAGAAAGAACAAGAGATTATGTTGGTTAACGTGTTCTCTAGAGGTTTACAAAAATGAGTTCAGAAAGCCACTTTTCATCCCTAAGAGATCAGGTGAAGCTTAAAACCGAGGCTCTAGTTAAGCATCAGGAGATCTGTATTTTATTATCAGACTAAATAAGCTTCTCAGCATGGCAAGTAAAATCTTTCATGCATAATCTGGCTCTTTCCTTTCCAACCTCACCTAATAGCACCCCTGCCCCCCATTTTATCTGGTTACTGCATAAATTCCCCTAAACACATCCCAGCTGTGTACCTCTCCACAGTGAGAGAGTTTACCTACTCCTGGCAAACTCCAACTCATCCTTCAAAGTCCAGCTTAAATATCATCTCCTCGACAAAGCTGGAGCTCCGTGGTCCTGCAGTGCTTGTCCCGAGCCCATAGCTGTCCATCAAAGGCAGGAAATCCGGGTGCCCTTTCTGGCAGCCCCAGCACATAGCAACGCTGGGTACAGAACAGATACTCGCCACGTCTTATTGGTTTTGGAATGGACACACTGAAACTTTCACTGTGCTCTCTGATGTAGAAGAGCACTTAGATCCTGTCCCACTTCTTGGGCCCTGCTTCTAAGACTTGCCTGAGTGGCCTATTGAGCACTGACCCCGTTGTTGAGAAGTTTCTCAGCCGTCAGAAAGTCTCAGGGCAGGGACAGGACAACCTTGGGGCTTGGTTTCTGCCTGCTTCACAGGTGGGTGTGAAGGAGCCTGCGGCTCACTGGTTTCCTAGTTACTTAGGAGGCTGGCCCTTACCTGTCTGTTGACTTCTGTTCAGACGATCTGAGTTGTAGGGAATCCCTGAGCTTAACAAATTACTTTGCATTACCTAAAGGCTACAGAAGCTGGTCCTAATGTCTTATGAAGCTTGAAGAAAAATGGCAGAGGGGTGTAGTTTGTGACAGTGATGTGGCTATGACAGCTGGTGACCTTGTCTTCAAGAAGTTCTATTGCAGCCAAAGGGATGCTTTCAGAAGCCCCTGCATGAGAGTTACTGCAGACGGTCACTTCCAGGACTTAACAAAGAATATGCTCTGCTTGGGTGTGAGCTGGATGAGCTGTCCCCAGAAGGCTGAAGATTTGAGGGAAGGAAAAGAGGTGCCAGTCAGTGTCTGGTAGTGGCTGTCACTGCTGAGAGATAAAGAGAAATTATTTCTCCTTCAATCGAAGGAACAAAAAAGGGTGCACCCCCCCACCTGTCCTCTGTTGTCATAGAAAGCATCAAGGGGGAGTTGTTTGAGGTATGCAGACTCCTTTACAATGATGGGGACATTTCTGGTCTCCAGTCACACCAGGGTGTGAAAGGCCCCCGCATGGGTGACAGTTCAGCTGTCACCTGCAGGCTGCTGGGCTCACAGACATTCCCTGGAATGGCCTGGGAAGTGTGATCCCCTCCTGGGGAATTGCCAACCATGGAGACCAGAGTAAAGTGACCACACAAGGAGCCAGGAAGCTCGGGTCCAAATGCAGGCGAGGAGGAACCTGGGGGAGAAAGCAGGGGACAGCTGGAAGGAGGGGGGGCAGGCAACAGGGTGGTGGAGCCAGAACTGGGAACCACGGAGGCCGATCCAGGGAGAGAGGCTGGGGAAGCGGGCATCTCGCGTCGTCTTGACACTTGATCTGGGGCTGAGGGGGACAAAGAACAGGTTTGGCTCGGTGCCTGGATGGGCAGGGCAGCCAGGGTGTGCTGGCAGAATGCCCTGCCAGGTTCAGGTTCAGGTTCAGCTTCAGCTTCAGCTTCACTTTCACTCCCCAGCAGCACCTAGGACTGAAACACACAATGATACCTGTGCACACCTGGGCGGGTCTGGGGAGGGTGTTTCCCAACCAGGAGATGACCCAGTGACCTGTGTGTGCCCCAGGGGCTGTGCTGGGAAGAGAGGGCGACCAGCAGGCTGGATGCTGGAGTTTTTCCTGCCAGGTTCCTCCGCCTAAGTCCTTGGAGGTGTCTGCGCCTCCAGAAAGACACTGCGATTGGTGTCTGTTCTAGAAAATAAAACGCACTTGCTTTTCTACCTCCACGGAGTCCTGTTTGGACCAAGGAGCAGCCAGCAGTGGACACTTCCAGCCGTCAATCTGTGCATCTTTGCATTCTTGTACATTTGGGACCAGACACAGGGGGAAGGGACTTAGATGCCACGAGGGTAGGCCTGGTGTCTGTTCTGCCCCTCCCTGTGGCATTGCCCATGGACGGCCTGGCGCCAGGCTCCCTGTGCTCTGCACACGTTTGTTGAATGAATGATTGAATGAATGAATAGACACCCCTCCACCCCTCTTCAGCTTTAAATGTTAGAACCCCGACTCTTATCTCCAACAGGCGGGCTGGAGGCTTTCTTTTGAATCCACCCCCCAGGCCCACGCAGTTTCTTCCCTTCAGCCTCTTCCCTGAGCAGAGGCCAAGATGGGAGGTGGGTGGGGAGGAGGTGGATGCGAATCAAACTGAAACAGTCACCCCAGCCCCCGCACTCATGGTTTCTCCCATCTCTCTCTCTTAGGCTAGTTTTCTTGCCTTGTGACAATTTACCCCCACATTCCAAGGGTTGGGAATCCAGGAGTGGCTCCGTGGGGCGGTTTGGACTCAGTGTCTCTCCCGAGGTCAAGCCAGGGCTGCAGTCATCAGAAGGCTTGACTGGGGCAGGGAGGGCTGCTTTGGAGAAGGTGAACTTGTGAGATTGCTGACTCACCACGTGGGCCTCTCAGATGCTAGCTGTTGGAGCAGGTGATCTGAGAGAGAGAGAGAGAGGGAGAGAGAGCGCTGTGGCTTGTATACCTTGGTCTGTGACACCCAACAATGCCATTGTAGGGGACAGGAAAATCCCCTCTCCCCCTCTTAATTCTCATGGCTGGCTGAGTACGTAAAATAGTATAGGGCAGATTAACAGCAGAAAATCAAGTTTTAAATGCACACATGGGGACGTTACATAAGCATGAAAAATTCTAGAGACAGTCAGGCCAAATGAGGTATAGTTGTCATTCTGGACGAAGGAGAAGGAGGCAGAGGCCTGGGACCTCAGGGGGCAGTGAGGCCGTTCACAGGGCGATGGAAGAGTTAATATTGAGTAAGCAATTGTTTGCTGGGACAGAGGGTCACAGAAAGCACTTTGATCACAGCCTCGCTAGGTCCCTCCCTGTCTGTCACACCTAGTTCAGGTCACGCTGTGGCCAGAGTTCTTCTGGAAGTGACCTTGTATCGCGAATTCTTTCAGGCAGTTTGGGGGAAGGTCGGAGGTTCTTCCTGAAGCTTCTGGGCCTTGATTGCTTTCAGCCCCAAATAATCTGCAGGCCAGAGTGGTGCATGTTGGGGTGCCTGGCCCTGAACCCCACCCCCACTTGTGCCCTGTTCTACTCATTAGAGGCAGGCAATTAAGCTCCACCTCCCGAAGGGAGGAGTCTCAGGTTTTTGGGGTCTATTTTAAAGGCCACACAGCCTTCTGTCAGAGTCTCCCCTCCCTGCCTTGTTCCTGCGCTTCACCTGTTTGCTCCTTCTTCTCACAGGTCAGTTGATTGTCACCCAACCTTCTAATATGTTCACTATTTCTAAAGGCAGTTGTAAGCTTCCTGTAGATCCTACCGGGCCCAGGATCCTGGTACCAATATCTATTTTTCCCCTTAACGCAGTATCTTTCAGCAAGCACCCCAAAGCAGAGAGGCCTCCCTGGGTCCTAGTGTGCTTCAGGTTTTAGAAAGGGACAAAGAAAATCATCACTCTAGAAAGTGACTCTTTAACCTCAGGGAGGGGCTCTGCAGGGAGGGAGCTGAGGGAGTCCTATAGTGTCACATGGTGATTCTGCGGGGTGGGGGCGGGGTAGGGGAGAGGACAGGGCATGAGAAGAAGAGGAACTTCCTTTGGTCTAAGCCCACTGTAGAGCAAGCTCTTGCTCTCTCTTCATCTTTCTGTTTCTCTCTTTGTCTCAATGTCTCAGCTCCCACCCCCACCCCCTCCCCTGTGCGCGTGTGTGCGCGTGAGCGCGTCCTTGCTCTGTGTCTTAAACTAGCATTCCGAAGGCACCCCCCACTTTGCATGGTCCGCCCCTCTTCTGATTCTCAGAAGCTCTCTTCTTTCTTTCCCTCCCTGAGTACCCACTCCCACCCAGAGGTTATTATTAGCAGTGTTGAACAGTTGCTTGTTTCATTTAAACAAACAAGGAAGAAAACGTGCATCTCTGCATCATGCAGCACAGGCTTTGTTTAAAGAGAACGTGTTTCAAACTGGGCATAAGAGAAAAGGTTTCTTAAATAAAACTTGTTTGCCCGATTCTCAAAGCAATACATATTAAGTCCAGAGAGTTTGGCCCTGGCTGATGTGGCTCAGTGGACTGAGCACCAGCCTGTGAACCAAAAGGTCGCTGGTTCGATTCCCACTCAGGGCACATGCCTGGGTTGCAGGCTAGGTCCCCAGTAGGGGGCGTGTGAGAGGCAACCACACACTGATGTTTCTCTCCCTCTCTTTCTCTCTCCCTTCCCCTCTCTCTAAAAAAATAAATAAGGTCTTAAAAGAAAAAAAAAGAACTTTTAAGTCCAGAAAATTTGGATTTTATGAGAACACAAGAAAGTTTTAATTATCTATTATTTTATAATCACAGATTACTGAGGCTGACATGATGATACATGTTTAGTCTTTTATATACATGAACATGTGCATACACATGTGCACACACTATTGAGACATACTGTATGTGTTGTTTCATGATCTACTAACCTCTTTCACATTGACATTGTATGACAAGCACTCTCCCGTGCTAGTATTTTTCTATAAAAATGTTTCACATTTTCCAGAGCATTCTGCTATATGGTTATATCAAACTTTATTTAACTCGCTATTATTAGACATTAAGATGACACACTGCCCCTCCCTTTTGCTATTAACAAGACACTACATTGAACTTTCTGGTACTTAAACCGTTACCCACATCTCTGGTTCCTTCCTTAGCATGATTCCTGCAAATGGAGTAGCTGGGAGACAGGGGGCACCTTGAAAATTCCTGGGGCAGAGAGCCACATTCGCGCTCAGAAACGTCACGCTGATTTCCCCTCCTGTCCCCACAGTGTGGGGATGCTGCTTCCCACCCTCTAGCATTGGCTATCGTCACACTTTATTTGTTATTGATCTTTAGTTCCATTCTGTTGTGATCAGAAAATGCACTCTGTCTGGACTCAATCCTTTCGCGTTTATTGAGATTTGTTTTGCAGGCCAGAATGTAGTCTACCTTGGTGAACGTTCCAGGTGTACTTGGAAAGAATGTGCATTCTGTTATTGGACAGTGGGTTGATAGTGCTATCGGAATCTTCTATATCCTTGCTGATTTTCTGTCTACTTGTTCTACCAACTGCTAACAGAGAAATGTTGGAGTCCCCCACTACAGCTAACTTTGCATTTGTCTATGCTTTCCTCCGAGCTTCTGCTTCCTGTGTTTGGAAGCTCTTATTAGGGGCAGTACATAGTTGGCCTTCTTATGTCTTCTCGAAGAATTTTTTCATCGGTCATGACGTAATGTTCATCTTTATTCCCCACCATGCTCTTTGTCCTGAAGTCTGTTCTGTCTGCTGTTAATGGAGTCTCTACAGCTCTTTTTAGATCAGTGTGGTCCGTGTGGCATATTTTGTACCAGCCTCTTATTGTTTACTTGTGACCTATTTACGTCTTTATACTTAAAGTGGGTTTCTCATAGACACTACGCATTGAGACTCCTTCATTAAAAGCTCGGCCTGGCAGTCTCTGCCTTTTAACTGGAGTGTTTAGGCCATTTTATTGAACGTGATTTTTGATACAGCTGGTCATGGTTACTATCTTGCATTTTCCTGCTATTTGTCCCCTCTGTTTTTTGTTTCTTCTTTCTTTTTTTCTGTCTTCTTTTGAATTAGTTGAATACTTCTTACAATTGTATTTATCTTTGCCCTTGGCTTATTAGATATGCCTCTTTGTTTGGCTGTTATTCTTTCATGGTTGTTCTAGGGCCTACAGTATGTATCTTCACCTTATCAGTCTCCCTTGCAGAGTGTAAGAACCCTGCAACAGGCCCTGGCTGGGTAGCTCAGTTGGTTAGAGCATCATCTCAACACACCAAGGTTGTGGGTTCTATCCCCGGTCAGGGCACATACAAGAAGCAACCAGTGAATGCATGGGCAAATGAAACAACAAATCTGTGTCTCTCTCTTTCTTTCTCTCTCTCTCATAAATAAAAATAAAAAAAGGAAAAGGAAAATGGAAATCCATATACTTGCATTTCTTCCTCCAACCCTCTGTGCTATTGTGATCGTTTGTATTTTATGTCTATAGGTCTTATAAATCCCCAAAATACTTTGAAGTTTTTTACTTTAGACCAGGCATTGGCAAACTTTTTCTGCGAAGAGCTGGATAGTGACTATTTTAGATTTTCATGTAACCAGTCTCTGTTGCAACTACTTAACCCCGCAGAGGTGAGGCTTGGGGGTGTGATTTCAAATTGTCTTTGGCAACAAGTACTGCCTCCCCGCCTCCTCCTGTCCTCTGCTCCTCAGGACTCTTCCCGCTTTGCAAATCCCAATAACAGGTTGATGGGCTAATTGCTCTGTTGCCCCAGGCCTGGCACAGGGCATCCCAGCCACTTCCCAGGATTCTGGGCTTTTGAGGTTTCTGAACGTCAACCTATTTCTTCCGTCTTCTACCTTCCAAAGTCCCAAGAGAGAGGTTTGGTGAAACTTCTTTCTTTATATTGTGTGAAAATCATATAAATGAAAGTTTTCTCATTCTAGTTTCTCTCTGGAACACAGTTTGAGAATTAATGTGTGTCCTGGACACTTCTGGTTTCTACCCTGTGGTCCGAGTGTAATTATTAATCGCATCCCTATTTGATCACAAAGAAGGCTTATTAGGTGCAAAATTATATTGTCATCTGGGACATTTTAGCTAAGACACGTCCAAATCAATTTTGTTTTAGCCCAATCTCTTTTCTCATCATTTAAGTAAGCCTAACAATAGCTCTCATAAACGTTATGAAGGTGGATGAGAGAGTAGAAGGAAGTGCTTTGAACTTGCTAGAAGAAACTCACTCTAGAAATCCAAGGTGGTTTATTATCCTTGTTATAACTTTTATTGTGCCTGCTGGCTTACAGTAGATGTACTCTGATTTAGGCACTAACTACAACTCTAGGTCAGGAGTATACTTTTCTGTACCTAATTACATATGCGTAGGAATTCATGTATTTGTGGGATGCCTCTCAAACCTTCCTGGGGTAATTCATTCTCCAGCTCTGGCTCCTGAGTCTTGTTCTCACTCTCTCATCCTCTGACCCGCTGCATGAAGTACGAAATCACCAGCATATCCCCGTTCTGTCCCCCCACAGCTAGTGGGACCCAGCTTGGTGCTGTTTGGAACTGTGAGCTTTTACGCAATGGGAATGGAGAATAAAAGTGGATCTGGAAAACAGTAGAAGATCATGGAAGACCTTAGAGCCAAGAGATAGAAAATATACGAGTACCATGAACCATTTGGGTTGTTTCCAGTGTTTGGCTGTCAGAAAGCAACTTTCGCCCTGGCCAGGTGGCTCCATTGGCTGGAGCATCGTCCAGGTCACCAAAAGGTTGCAGGTTCAATCCCCAGTCAGGATGTGTGGGAGGCAACCAATCCATGTTTCTCTCTCACTTTGATATTTTTCTTTCTCCTTGTCCCTCTCTCCCCCACCCCCTTCCTTCCTCTCCCTCTAAAAATCAATAAAAACATATCCTCGGTGAGGATTAAACAAGAGAAAGGAAACTTGCTATGAATGTTGGGGTATCGGGTAGACACGCACCCTTATTTCATTTTGCGTATTTACCGAAGAGTGGACTTATGGGTCGGAATATAGGCTTATGTCTTGCTTTAGTAGATAATGTTAAACAGTTTTCAAAAAACCCCATTTTATGCCCCAACCAAGTGGCGTGTGAGAGCTCAGGTGTTTTAAATCTTCATTAACTTTTGGTAATTTCAGCCCTCTAATTTTAGTCATGCTGGCAGGTTTCATGTTACTTTTAATAAGTCAATTTGATGTCTTACATAATATTACATTTTTACCTTGTGCATTCCCATTTAGTTACTTTAAAAGGGGGGTTCAGGGGGAGGGGACTAAAGGGGGGAATGGGACAACTGTCACAGCATGATCAATAACATATATTTAAAAAAATAAAGTAGATCTTTTAATCTTTCTAATCTATAGATACTACATTTTACAGAAATACCCTACTTCAAGATTTTACACAACATTTTCTAATAAAAAATTCTGGGTATATTTCCTTCATGATCATTTTTATCTTTTTATGTCCCATGTAGTATGTTTTTTGTCCCATGTAGTGCATTTACCTCCCATGTAGTATATTTTATCTCCCATGCAGTGTGTTTTATATCCTATGTAGTATGTTCTATGTCCCATGTAGTATGTTTTGACCACTTCTCCTTCAACCTAGTAAGTGGCCTGCAATACCTACCTCACTTCTGAGTTTTGTTTTATCCAGTGCTATTAAAATGACAAGGCCCAAATATTCAGGTGCAATAAGTCCAGCATGGGTTATTCTTGAACATCCTTTCCTCAGAAGTAAATTACAGTGTAAAGATTGACTCATATCCTCAACTGACTGGCTGTGTGACCTTGGGCAAGTTACTTAACCTCTCAGAACTTAGTCCCTATCTGCAGAGTAGGAACAGCAAACTCCATCTCTAGGATTGTGGGATAACAGATAAGATAGCTTACAGAAAGTGTCCACATGTAACACATACTCGGGGAATACTGGTTTCCTTCTACGCTGAAAGCCCAGACATTAGTTGGTTCTCTATTACTATAGTTGCCTCATTAGTTCACAAAGCTATTGAAAATGGGCATTTTCATACTTATCTGCTAACTGCATCCAGCCAATCAGCAAGAAACTCAAACTATTGGTTCACCCCCTACCTATAAGACATTCCTGAACTTGGTCCGGGACAAAAATAATTCAATACAAATGTTTATCTTCTGATGCTCAGAATGTCACCAGTCCAAACACTGCCCTTAACAATGGTGATTTTGAAAGATTTGGGGGTTGGAATGCTGTCTTCTTTTTGGCCACATTCTGTGCACGTATCTTCTGCAGTTGACATCTCCATCTGTCTTCTAGCAGGATGGGCTGCGGGCTCCTGAGTTCAGCTAGAACTTCACCAAGCAGTCTGGAAAGGGGACTGCTTTACATTCTGGAGCAAACTTCGTTCCCACTGGCCAGAGGTTCTTCTGCTCTGCTGTCAGGAAGGTGCTGCTGCCCAGGCCATTTGACCTGCTTCTACTCATTGACTAAAACACTTTAAAATAGACAATGGAGCCCCGGCCGGGTGGCTCAGTTGGTTGGAGCATCGTCCAGTGTACTGAAAAGATTGTGGTTTGATTCCTGGTCAGGGCATATGCCTAGGTTGTGGGTTTAATCCCTGGTTGAGGCATGTATGGGAGGCAACCGACTGATGTTTCTCTCTGACATCAAAGTTTCTCTTTCTCCTTTCCTCTCTCTCTCTCAAATCAACAAAAAATGTATCCTCGAGTGAGGGAAAAATAAAATAAAATAAAATGGGCAGCTGAACAATGAGGGATAAAAACTTCCAGCTGCTCAGAGTTGCTAAGGACTGCCAAGACCAGGCAGTGTGTGTGGCGGTAGGTGACTCGGAAATGCTCAGGCCTTCCCTCCCTCGTCTCGTCCCCACCAATGAGCACACATGTGCTGTGAGGCCCTGACACCAAGGAGGTGCCAGCTTACCTTAGGAAGGAGAAGCCTCATTAATCAAGTGTTCAAATACAGCTGAAAAATTTTCCGTAGGAAAAGGAATACCTTTCCCCCCCGTCCCCCGCACCGTCCAAGGTCAAGCACGAGGGCCACTTGAAACAAGGAGTACTAATGGAGAGTGGGGTTCACACTTTCTTTGGGGAGACAGTCTAGGAGCACAGAGTACTGTGGTTGAAGCCCATTGGATAGACCCAGAGAAGGCACGTCCTCTCAGCCCTGCTGGAGAACACGACTGTCCCTTGGGTTTCCAAACCTGGCTTGTCCCCTCAGCTGCAGTACTGGATCTCTAAATAGCCCCAAACCAGTGCCCCTCCAGGGGCTCGTTAAAACTTTCCAAAATGAATTCATTATCTCACTTCACGGGGCTTGCTCCCCCTCGCCATCCCCACCCCATTCCTCGGGCTTCTGTGAGTGCACCACTGTTTTTTGGGTCCTTTTCCACAGTGCTTGAAAGAGGTGTAGTTTAGTGCTTTGGGAGAAGTGCTTCAGTAACAGTGGGTGCAGGCAGACACCCAACATCCATTCGTTCCTTCTTTGATAGTAATAGATTTTCACCTGAGTGGCCCAGGACCAACCTCCGTGTTTCTCAGGTTTCCTTGTCCCTGGGTATGGCAACATCCTCAGTTCTGGCCCAAGGGCTCTGAGGGAAATTATTAGGTGCAACTTCTAGGTCACCTCCTTAAAGGGACAGGGCATGATGTTGTTCCCCTCTTTCCTCCATCCACTACCTAGACCGAGGAGGGGGTCGGGCAGGCCAGTTTGGTGACCACCAACCAGGACAACACCACAGGGATGGCAGGGCACCCCGAAGGGATGAAGCTGGGCTTAAGCACGTGAGGCTGCCATAGCAGCCTTGGGCTGTCACATGTGTGGGCTTTTACAGGACAGAGACGTCAATGTCCACCTTAATTCCTGACTATTTTGGGTCTCTGTTAGAACACTTGGAATTTATCCCAACGAAAACAACCATCAGAGGACCCAGTTTTCCCCAAGCTTTGCCTCAGAGCTTAGTCCAGGATCAGACTCTGATTTTAAGGCAGAGTTTGGAGTCCATGATGGGGGCAGGCAGGGAATCCTACTGTGTTAGTTGGAAACACAGAGGTTCAATCTCCAGGTCATCTTCACTCCTTCTGTCTCTAGTGTCACTCAAGCACCGAGCCTCCCTTTTCTGTTGAGCAGCTGTTACATAACCCACTTCTTCCTCCTGCATTTTCTCAGTGCTGTGGGTCTGGCTGGCCTCAGGGGCATCCTAGGAGCTTTCTTGGTCTTTCTGTTCTCCTATCCTTTCTGTACTTTGCTTCTAGATTAATCTTTGTAAAACAGTTCATTATCTTGGCTTCCCATCATAGATCCCCAGTGGCCTTATATTATCGAGGATCTCATCTGACCCCATCTCCCACAGCTCCCTCAAGCAAACTTTCCTGGACTGCTGGGGTCATCACACTGTCCCCAGACACCTGTTGGTTCTGTTTCCACTTCATGTCTTTGTTTACAGTGCCCCCTGACAGTGGTGCCTTTGCCTGTTCCCTTTTCCTGTCCAAAGTTGGCCTGGTCCCCTACACTGAGAAGGCCATGCCTCGTCCTGCTCACTCTGACCTCTACTTTGTCTGAAGTCTCACTTTCCCTGTAGCTGGTCACTGGATTACTTTAGGTGTGATGCGTCTCGCACTGATTCTATTGGCTCATAGAATCATCAGAATTTTGGAGTTGTCAATGATTCAGATGTATTTTTCCCAGCGAGAATGCAAATTCAGATAGTCCTAAGCGGACCCTCTTTTATACAATGAGCCCTCTCCCTAAATTACTGCTTGGATTGTACTAGAATCAAACTCGAAATCAGATTCTGTAGTAGCAACCAAGTGCTACCCTATTTAGAATGGTGTTCACCTTCCCCAAGTTTTAGGGACAGTGCCAGCACCCCACTGTGCCCTTTGAAGTAAGTCTCAAGCCCCACTTGCTGTTTGGAGTTTTGGAGAAAACAGAGATATGACTGCCCATTGTACTTAAAGCAAGTGTGTGTGTGTGTGTGTGTGTGTGGGATGGGGGTGGGTGGGTTGGGGGGGTTCTGGCTCCTGAGTTCCTCCTTGAGTTGAATCAGCAGATCACAGCGTGTCTCCGGTGGCCTGTGTCAAGAACAGAATCCCTTCAGTCCGAGGAAGCAGGAGAGGTAAGGCTGCAGCAGCAATCTGGATGAATTTGGTTTTAAGGGCAGAATTCCTTTTTCTAGAAGAGCCTAGATACACTCAGATGACTTCTGATTCCAGACAAGCCTGCTGTGGGCACCTGCTCCCGGGCTGTCCGGCTGCGCATGCAGCTCTGAGCTCAGAGAAGGAGCCCGAGGGTTCCCCTTCTTGTCACGTCGCTTCCTAGGGCCTTTCTCCAATTTCTAGCCGGCCTGGTTTTCATTTCCTGCCTAATTTCTGCTTCTCCCAGCTTTTTTTTTTGTGCTTTTGACTATCGCTACCATATGGAGAGTGAGCTACTGTGGTGTTCTCAAAAATAGTAAGGCTTTCTAGTGGGTTGTGATTTTTATTTCTTTTTTCTTGCAGTAGGCTTCAAAGGCTTGGCCCAGCATTTTAAGGTGGGGTGGAGATCATGGTCTCTCAGTTGCCGCGGGCAATCGGAAAATTCCTCTGGCCCAGCCAGACTGAAGTGGTGTGGTAGAAGGTGTTTAAAAGAGAATTTAGCTATCTTAGTGAGCTAACATTTATTTATTCTGTTGACAGTAGCAGGTGTTTGCTGAGACTCAGCACTAGTACACGGTAAGGGCGAGTCACAACATCAATCATTTTTTCTGACTTCTGTGGTTTCTTTCAGATGAGGGAGCTTCTAAGTCAGTGAAAAGACAGCCGTTGCTCTGTTGATTGAGCAGAGAGCCGGGAGCAGCAGCCCCAGCAGCTGGGGGCGTGGTTTGGGGCAGGTGGGACGGAGCAGAGCGCGCAGCGTGAGGCCGCCGCGCAGACCCTGCGGTGGGAGTGCAGGGCCCTGGAAACTCCGGGATAGTCAAAGCGTCCGCGGAGCTGTCACCGTGATTTAAAGCTCCGAGAACATAAATCAGCGGGAGGGAGGCTGAAGGTGGATGGCGTCGTTCTGGCCCTGCAAGGCCTCCATGAATCAGTGACAGGGAGGCCCCAGCAACCTCCCTTCCAGCTGGGTTCTGGCCGCCCTGCTTCCCACTCCGCTCGGACAAGTGGAAAGAAGTGATTCCTTGAGAGGGTGGGGTGTGGCCAAAGTGGCCACCGCATCCCAGCTCCCAGGTGGGTCTGAGCTGCAGGGCCCTTGTGCCAGGGGTGGGACTCCAGCTCATCCTGGGAGGGATCTGACTGGCGATGGTGGCGATGAGGGAGCCTTTAATGAAACGGATTGTGTCACGTTGAATGAACACAATGGGGCTCTCTGAACAGGGGACAAGAATGGTTTGTTCCTTCCTTCTACCCTTTGTGCGTTGTGAACAGAATGTCCCTGGCACATGTATGCCCCAGTGCGCCGCCAAACGCTTAGCTCTTCCCTTGCATAACCCTGGGGAACAGGGCCAGATGGCCAGCAAGGAGTCCCTCACCTGAAGGCAGGTGAGAGGGCTAAGGCCCTGCCTACATCCCAGGATGTTTTCAGCTTTAAGGCTTAAGGTTGTCCCCTGCAGCCACCATCTTGTCTCCACCCCAGCTCAGCAACTCCTTCCGCCAGCTGGGGCAGAAATCAGGGCTCAGGGTGTCCTTAGTTCGCCTCTGTAGAGCCAGAGCACCTGCCGCTGACACCAGGGACCCCGTCGTTATTCCTCTTCATTCTCTTCCGTTCCAGGCTCCAGCAGGCTTTGTACTAATAGGGAAGAACCCAGAGTCACACCGACGTCAGCTGTCGTCAACTTTGCCCCCTGAACTCACTTAGCTCTCCTGTTAGGCAAGCAGGCACAACATCATCCCTTAGCCGAAAACAAAGTGGGAAGCAGGACCTTCCACTGACCTTCAGGCTCTGAAGAATGAGGTTCGGTCGTCTCTGCACCTCGGCCCATTTGCAAGGCCAGATTCCTTTCAGAAACCACGAGATTATTACCGTGAAGTCGGTCTGTGCCTGAGTTTCCTCAGCTTACCACTTGGCCTCTGAGGGCTGCTCAGCCCAAGGGGGAGGTCAGGTTTTCACGGTGCAGGGGCAGACACGAGCCGCCTTACCTGTCCGATGTACTGATGCTTTGTTGTTTGTCCCTTTGTTTCCGGCTATCAGGGGAATAATGACGAGGGAGCAGCAATGGACAGAGCACTCCTGGAAACGCTGCCATTGCGCACACACGGCGGGGCAGAATTATCTGCTTCCCAAGCATACAGTCTGTCTCCCGTAGGTCTGTTGCTTACTGTATCTGTCCCTCCCAGTGTCTGGCCGTGGGGCCTTCTGCAAGAAACTTTGCATCTCTGTGCCCCATTTTCCACATCTGATACATTAATTAATACTACTATCTCATCGGATTGCTATGAAGATGAAAGGAGAGAATAAAGGCAAAGCTCTTAGAATAGAGCTTACTACGTGCTAAGCACTATTATTCAGCATTAGCTCCAATGTTGTTGTGGTTAACCTTTTCTGTCTATCCACGTGTGGGTTTTATCACCGTTTTTATTTTTAGTCAAGGATCAGGTCTCTCTTTGGACTTTGAATTCAGGCTGTGTGAGTTCCGCCTGAAAGATCGTGTGCATTTTAGGAACAATTCTTAGGATTCCTTTAGGAGACCAGCTGTTTTGCACAGCGCCCCTCCTTGCTCTTCTGTCCCCAGCAGGACACCCTGCAAACCCTGAGCCGTCTCCAGCATGGCTGCCCTTCTGGTTCTTTGTGAGGCATCCTCGAGGTACTCCTGGCGTGCCTGGGATTTCACGTGCGCTCGGAGAGGCCGGCAGGGGGCGGTAGGCGGCTGTTTTCCGAGCTCCTCGGCCGGCGTCTTCGGCTGACAAGTGCGTCTCTTCGTGAGTTCCAAGCACAGAGCCTGCAGATCTTTCCGTTGGGAAGATAGAAACCTTCCTTTGGCATGGAGCTCACTGTGTACTTTGGCGCACAGCAGTTTAGGAGACAGAAAGTGGCATATTATAGTTATTGAGAGCCTTGCAGTCTGACGACATACCTGTGAGGAGACCTTTTACCTTGAGCAGGTGGCTTAACCTCCCTTAGGCATGGTTTCTCCCTATGTAAAAATAGGGGAGAACTCACCCTCATGGGCTTGTTGGAAGAGTCGCTGTGTGGCTAGAAGAGATCTTGGCCATGAACGTGTGTAGGAAATGCCAGCTGTTATTACTCAGTGGGCATCGAGGCAATTTCGGGGCACCCCAGCCACTCACATCGATCTTTCTTCTCTCCTTGTCCATCCACCTTCTTTACCTCTTTCTTTGGCTCTGCTTTTCTTCGCTGCCCATCACTGCTTGTATCCAGGGCCTGGGACTGGCCCGATGCCAGCAGGGCCAGGATAGCTAGGGAGGAGGGGCAACAGGGAGGCTGCTGGTCCATGCAAACTCTTGCCTACTTCCCCTTAAGGTTTTATTTTATTTTTTTTTAAGATTTTATTTATTTTTAGACAGAGGGGAAGGGAGGGAGAAAGAGAGGGAGAGAAACATCAATGTGTGGTTGCCTCACACTTGGCCCCCCACAACCCAGGCATGTGCCCTGACTGGGAATCGAACTGGCGACCCTCTGGTTCGCAGCCTGTGCTCAATCCACTGAGCTACACCAGCCAGGGCTCCCCTTAATGTTTTAGGTGCAATTTACAAGCCTCATCTGGGCTCAGGGTCACTTGAAAGGAAGGCAAAATCAGTCACAGGCCTCTCACCATGCCCGCCCCCTCTCCCCCTGGCCAAGTATATGGGATGTCAGCAAGATATTTTTTTAAATCCTTGCCTGAGGATATGTTTATTGATTTCAGAGAGAGAGCGAGAGCGATATCCATGTGAGAGAGAAACATGTGATCCGTTGCCTCCTGCACATGCCCCTACTGGGGATCGAACCTGAAACTGAGGTGTGTGCTCCCACAGGGAATCGAACCCTCAACCTTTTGGTGCACGGGATGACACTGCAACCAACAAAGCCACCTACCCAGCAACATTTAGAGCCCAGAGGAGTGTCCTTCGTGGCCGGGTGCACAGCCCAGGCGGTGCTGTGTGGACACCTAGGCATCTGGGCAGCTGCGGGCAGAGCTGCTGTAGGGGACAGGGAGCCTGCAGGGGGCGAAGGCACAGCCCCAGCTGGGTCAGAGGAAGTTCAGGCTGAGTGTCCAGGCTGTGCTCGAGGAAGCTGTTCAGGTCTGGCTGAGGCTGGCGGTGGGATGCGGTTTGTATCAAGAAGTCTCCATACGTCCTGTCTGCTAAACCTCGAGTGAGGCCCGGTCTGCCTGGCAATGGTGCTTTCTGTCCCCAGGACTACATTTAGTTTGCTCCCATTTGAAACCTGCATCTCCTACTGGAGGGATAAGCATCCTGGAGGGGTAGAGTAACTGACTTGTCCTGGTTTTATTCCCGAAAGTCCTGAGTCCCAGGAAACCCCTCTGCGCCAGGGAGGACTGCCCACCTCATGTGTGTAGAACATGTGGCTTGAACCTCGGACGAGAGAGCAGTGTGGCTCCAGGGTATGACTGGGGCATGAGGGAATCCTGCACAAGCAGAAGTAACCGTGCCATTTCGTCCTTCCACCAAAACCGATGTTGGCCTTTCTCGGGCATTCCTCACAACTCCTAGTGAATGGAGGAGCCAGGCCAAGCCCAATCCTGGATCCAGAGTTCAGCAGCGGGAGGGGTTGATGGCAACTCCTTCCAAAAGAGGACATCCTGGATGGCTTCCTGCCTTCTCCCAGGAGCCCCTTCTTCAGCCCCAGCCCTCAGGAGCAGAGCACTGGAGCTTGGCCCCCCAGCCCCCCCACCCTGGGGCAGGCTGCAGCAAGCCCTGCTGGAGAGCAGCTCGTGGACCTTTGCCTCTAATTGGCTACCTTTTCTGCACACAGCCACTTCCTCTGCCTGCAGCCACACTCATAAAAAGCCGGGCTTTCTTCCATACCTTTGAAAAGTTCAAAGGAACCCAAATCCTAGGGAGATCTGGCAGCAATGGCACCTGGATCTGAGGGCACGGGGACCTCTGGGTGCCCCCTGCTCTGTGCTGCTTGTCAGTGTCAGGAGCAGGGAGGCCCAGCTCCTCCGAAGACCAGCTCTGCTCTGTTTTATGGGATCAGGCTGTGCCCTTTGACCCTCCCTGCTTCTGGCAGCAGGAACCCTCATGGTCACGAAACAGATGTCGAGCCCATCCTAGAGCAAGTGGGCGGTACAGCCAGACTGAGCGATGGTGAGCCGGCCAGCTCCACTGACTGCTTCCACAGCTCTGCGCCCGCTGCGCACCTGCTCTTCTACGGGGCCCTGGATCCTGTGTTTGACTGGGGTGGTGGAGCACAGGTGGGCTTCTCTGAACCTAAAGCCCAGGTGTATTTAAGTGGGGAGCAGGCTTGCAGGCTCTTGGGCACAGCTCTTGGGCATTGACCAAACTTGGTTCCTCCCCAGCATCCAAGCTGGTGATGCTTGTGCATAAATCTCTTAGATGCTGAGACTCCAGACCACGAGAGAGTTTTGATCGGGGAATGAAACAGCTCTGTGCCCTCTCTCTACCCATCAGTGGCACTTTCAGGGTGTTTCAGAAATGCTTATGGAATGGATGAGTAAACTCCTTACAGAACAGGAAAGGGAGATTCCTGGTTTAGTTACTTAAAGGCATCCACAAACAGGATGGGGCTAGATTGGAACGGGAAAACTCATTTCTCATACTCTTTTCCCCTCCTAGTGACTGTCGCTCTCCTCTACTACCTATCAAACCGAGTGGCAGGTGAATAAGACATGCTGATGGAGTCACAGGGATGTGCACAGTGGAAGGCTGGCTACCTGCCAGTCCCTGCATCCTGCCTTTTGTCCCTCAGCCCTGCCTCGACCCCGCAGGAGTCAGATCACCTAAGTATGGCTTGGTTTGTCAGGGGCCTGGAGTTTGTCAGGGATCCAGACCCCAGGCCCTCTGGATTTTCCTTTCCTGTCCGACGGAGCCCCTCCTGCAGCTGATGGGCAGGTATGTGATGTCTGTGTCCACGTGATTCATGGCATTGTGGGCTGGAGTGTCTTCACATCTCCAGCCTCTAGATCATCCAGGGTGGAGGAGGGGACCAATCTGTCCCTTTTCCCCAACACACACACGCACACTCACATTCATGCACACAAATACACACGCACACACATGCATACAGGTACAGCTGACCCTTGCACAACACAAGGTTGAACTGTGTGGGTCTACTTATATGTGGGTTTGTTTTCTCAGTAAACATACAGTCGGCCCGCCATATCCCTGGGTCTTGCATCCGTGAATTCAAGCAACCACGGATTGAAAAGTGTTTTGATCCGTGCTTGGGAAACTGAGTCTGCAGAGGGCTGGCTGTGTGTGTTCTACACTATTTTCTATGAGGAACTTAAGCATTTGCAGATTTTGATATCTGAAGGGGGGGTGGTGGTTCCTGGAACTAAATTCCCGCAGATACTGATGGATGACTGTTAAATTTTGGGGGAGTCAAAACTTATACACAGATTTTCAAGGGCATGAGGGCTGGCACCCTTAACACCTGCATCGTTCAAGCGTCTGCTGTGCACACACACACACAGAAACACACATGTGTGGAAACATGCACACATTACGCTCCCACCCCTTGCCCCATACACCCTCCCACCAGTGAAGGGGCTGGGCTCGGAGAGAAGACATCAACTTTCCACCTGTCCTTAATCCCAAGATGCTGTACAACAATTATTCTGTCGGATTTTTCAATGTACATCTGATCGAAATTCCTCTAAGTTTTCCTGATAACAACAGTTTACATGCTATAAAAATAGATGTTCTTTTTATGACTTGCAGTTCTGAAACGTGGTCATCTGCGTCAGGTTTAAAGAATGGGAGGCAGCAACATCCCTGAAGGCTTTTATGATGTTATTTACTTGCTTGCTTCTCAAACCCATCTCCGAAATCCTGTACGCGTCACCCCAGCCCCGCCAGGGCTGCGAATGTCATTGCTGAGTTCCTCGTTAATGAGGTGTGAATGCAGTTACTCCAGTACTCGGTGATCTGCCAGCATCTCCAGCTATAATCAGTTTTGTGCAAACAAGTCACCCTGCTGACCAGGCCCAGTGTCCCCTGCAATGTGGGAGGGGGGTTCTGAGTGGGCCCCGTCCTACCCTCCTGACCAGCCTTTACCCTTCAGGGGGTAAAGGGCTTCTGCTGTCACAGTGTGATGAAGGGAGCCTGCCAGACTGGTTCTGCCGCTCTGGGTGCTATGAGCTCGGAGTCACCGCTTGCTCTGCCCCTCGGTGCTCCTGGGATGCGGGCACAGCGAACCTTTCTTCCAGGGTCCTTGTGAAAAGCAGATGAGATATTTTGGTGAAACGTCTGACGCTGGCTTTATCAGCTGCAGTTGTGACTCATGAATAAGATTAATTTGGTGGGTTGTGACCAGCATAAAAATAAAATAAAATAGAACAGATATTCGATTTGGGGTTGATGGAAATTCTTTTCCTTTAAAAAAAACTTTATTTTTATTGTTTTCACTTTATTTTTATTTTTGACACTACTACAGATGTCCCCGTTTCGCACCTCCACCCAGCCCCCCACCCCCTCCTTCTGGCCATCCCCACGCTGTTGTCTGCGTCCATGGGCGATGCATTTGTGCTCATTGGCTACTCCCTTCCCCTTCTTTCATCCAGTCCCGGTGGAAATTCTTAAAGTTCCAAAATGTGATGGTTGCCCAACTCTGGAAATACACTAAAAACTCCTGAGTGGTGCACTTGATATGGATGAATTCTGTGGTATGTAGATCCTTTCTCAGTAAAGCTATGTGTACAAAGAGATTAGCGAGCCCTAAAAAAGTCCATCAAGCTCTATCTTTGAGATTGGGCACTTTATTATGTTATGTTGGATTTCAGTCAAAGATTAAATAAAAAAATCTAGAATAGAAAATATTCACATGCAGCAAGAGCAAGCATGTTTTAATGGCATATATGTATAAATGTGGCTGTGTGTACGTGGGCTGGGCTGCCATAAAATGTGTTTCTTATTGTGGGCCGTTGCCTCAAGTGTTTACCACCAGTTGGCCCACCTCTCCCAGTCCGAGTAGGCCTTCACAATGGTTGCTACACCCCCCCTTCTCTTCCTTTTTAGAAACACAGAGCTCGCCCAAGTTCAGGCCCTGATCTTCGAATCAGGCCTGTTTCTGACACAGGAGGCCCTTTTCCACGTATACACGCACACACGCCTATATACACAGTTACGCCAAGCTCTCTTTTCCAGTTAAATCAACATCTTGCCCTGAAAAGGAAGGAAAGATAACTGGCCTATCCCCAAAGAAAACGTGCCTCCGGGCTTCTGGCTTTGCAGGTTGTGCAATGTCTGCTTTTCAGTGTTCTCTCCTTGATGCCTTCCCTTTTCCACTTGGTTCGAATACCACTTGCTGCCTGTGTGCAGGGACCCGGGGAGGGGGTTGACCCGACAGGAAGAGGTCTCCCCAGTGAGAGCACATGGAGCTTGTCGCAGAGCCTGGAAGCACAGTGACATGGCTGTGTGTGTGGGTGCGTGGAGGGCAGGGTCTCAGCCACTGCCCCTACCACCAGGACATGCATGAACTGTCGCTCCATTGAGGTAAGTAGACTAAGCCATCAAGTGCCTCGCGACCTCCTGAAGATGACCAAATTGCAAATAGCCTTGAGGTGACGCTATTTCACCAGGAATGAATGGATGGTGTTTTTGTTGCTTTTTGGTGGTTCTGTTTCCCTTTGGCTGTCTGCCCACGTGACAACTTTCCCATCATGACCCCCAGAGGGGGCTGCATGGATGTGTTGGCCGGAAAGACCACGCTGCAATGAGAGATGGCAGCGGTCTGCTCACTGGAGTCGGGGAAACCTGGGAACTGACTGAAGAGTTACGAGAATTTATTCTGGTTTTGGAAGTTCTGGGTTCCGATTCCACTTCATGTTATAGAGGAAGATAGCTACTAATTTGTGGCTGTATTACAATGGATTTGGGACAGAGGGGCAGCCTCTGATTGTAAGTATCTACCTGGGAAGGTTTGCCAACTCTTTCACGCGAGCGAGGGTGGATATTTGACTTTTTTTTTTTTTTAACTTTTTTAACTTGTGATTTTATTTTGTTTTTACCAAGTAGATGGTAGAGGGTTGAGGTAGGAGTTAGGCTCCCGGCCTTGGAGTCTACCTGCCTGGTGAGAATCCTGTCTCTCTGCCTCTCACCTGCAGCCTGACCTTCTGCCTCAGTGGCTGCATCTGTAAAACAATGGCACCTCTCTCAGAACTTTTTTTATTGTGGTAAAACGCACACGTCATAAAATTGATCACCTTGACCTTTTTTTTTGTTTTGTTTAAAGGTTTTATTTATTTTTAGAGAAGGGGGAAGGGAAGGAAAGAGGGATAGAAACATCAATATGTGGTTGCCTCCCACACGTCCCACACTGGGGAGCCTGGCCCACAACCCAGGCATGTGCCCTGACTGGGAATTGAATCAGCGACCCTTTGGTTCACAGGCCAGCACTCAAACCACTGAGCCACACCAGCCAGGGTACCTTGACCATTTCTGAGTGTGCTATGTGGTACTACTAAATACATTCGCACTGCTGTGTTATCACCACCACCATCCCTCTCTGGAATTCTTTTCGTTTTGTAAAACTGAAACCGTTCCCATTGCACATTGACTCCCAATTCCCCATTTCCCCCGGCTCCTGGCAACCAGCATTCTGTTTTCTCCCACCGTGAATCTGCCTCCTCCCTGGGTACCTCAGGTAAGTGCAATCACACAGTATTTGTCCTTTTCTGATTGGCTGATTTCTGTTAGGCCAAATGTCTAGTCATCATCTCCTGGGACTCCAAGGGTGTGAACTTGGATAGGAATGGCAGATTCAGCTCTTCTCTGGAAAGACCCTATGTCATGGCTTGGGTCATGTCACATTTGAGATTTCTGAGGGGGCAGCATGGCTTTTAAGCCACCTCGGAATGGGGAGGCCCCCTGTGTAACCTCTTAGAGTCTTCTTCCTGGGTTCCCACCACCTCATTGGTTCTATCCCCTGGCCTAGTACACAGAAGCTCTCTATGTAAAAAGGAGCAAATCGTGCTTATATCCCATGAACTCTTCTAAGAAAAGGTATGGTAATTAAGCACAAGGTTTTTCTTTGAGTTATTCTAAAAATGTGGGAAAACCACTCTATCTAGCATTTAATCACTTTACTCAGTAAGAGAATCTTTTAAGTGAAATACCTAGTAAGATGAAAAACGGTCTCTATGTTCTTGGATGAGACTGCATTTGGGACCAACGGACAAAATGAGCACAACCTCAGATAGGAAGACGGTTGACTTGAATGGTATTTACTCTGTAACATTCCAGAAGAGGACATGAGGCAGGGGACCAACAAGGGGCTCTGTGTCCACGGCACTGCTCAGCCAGAACTTGGTTGGGTCTGCTCTGTCCTTCGCTCCTTCAGCCCAGGCTGTGCATGGTAGCTCAGATTCCTGCTCCACATTGGTGGGCTTATGCCGGGTCCGGGAAAGAGAAAGCCAGACAAATGATTTTGGATAAGAACCTGGAAGAACCCAGTAATGTTAAAAAAAATAGAGGTAAAGGATAAAATCTTCCTCCAGTCTGGAATTATGCTCAAAAGATTCAGGGTAATTCTTAATGGTCATGTCCCTATCAGCTTGCTAGTCCCTTACCCTCCTGTTTGAAAACAAACTAAAATGTAAAAAAAAAATGTAAAAGTGTTATTTGAATTTTGATTCTCCTAAAAAGAACTGATTGCAGGGCCCTTTATTATTACATGCCACATCTATCTATGTATCTATGTATATTTCTGTATCTATTGCACACACACATATTATCTGTTTATATGGGAATGGACACCAGTTTTGTGGAGTGGTAGTTTGTAAAATTTGGGTGGCCTTTTGAGAGAACAAAGCACAAAGAATCTTACTTTCCGAGATTTGCCGGAGACACGGCTGCATGAACGCACTGCTTGAGCCCTTCCCAGGTCCTGGCCTGAGGCCCAAGCTTGGCTGGCTTCTGGGGAGTCCACATACAGGCACGTGGGACCCCCTGGGAGGTCTCCCCACACTCCAGGCCCCCTGCAAGGTGCTCCCTTTTCACCTGCTTTGCATGGTTGTGCTTGGGTTTGAATGAGGGTGATGGCAGCTAGGACTGGTCCTCCCTCCAAGTCCACGGACTATCCCATCTTTACTGGCCTGCTCCAAGGCCAGGAAAAGCATTTTCTTAGGAGCGAATCCAAATGCTTTGGTCTTGAAGTAGAAAGATGAGAAAAACAGCAACAATGGCAGGAGTGGGAAGGAAAAGAAAGAAGAGGGAGAGGGGAGCAGGTGGGGTGAGGGTGGCTGTGGAATCTTTTCCTTGTAGGTGTGGGTGGAAACTAAAGAGTCAGCAGTTTCACGCTGAGCCGAAAATGCCCCTCCTTCGCACCAGGAGCAGGAGGTCTGGAGGCTGAATTATTCATGCGGAGGAAATCTGCAGCTCACTTCTGGGAGTCCCCCTGGAGTGCCAGTGTGTGTCTTCAAGTGAGCTAGGTCGTGTGGCTGCCGTCCGTGTCTCTGGGGCATAACTGTGTCTCTCTCTTTCCTGGAGCCCTGGGAAGCAGCCTGGCCCGGGGTGCAACTTACACAGAGAGACCCTCGGCCACCTGAAGCCACACTGCTCTGGCAGGGTGGTCAGGAGCGGCTGCAGCAGCTCGATGTCTTCCAGGTCAGGGTCTCGTTGCTCTGCCCTGTCCTCGTCTGTGTGTCCACTTGTGTCCTCAGAGGTGCGGGATCTGTGCATGGGGAGAGGAGAGACAGTAGCGAGGTCCAAACACAGGGGTCCGTGCTAGGAGTTCGGAGAGAGGCTTGGGGGAATGTTCTAGGTCACAGGGATACGGCATCGAAATGCCATGTGTGCGTGCCTGGATCAGGTCCTGGGTCAGGGAAAAATGGCAGTAAAGGACTTTATTGGACAGTTGAAGAAGTCTGTATGGATTATAGAATAGATAATTGTATCAGTTTTGTATTTCCTGAACTTGAGAATTATACTGTTAATTATGTAAAAGAATGAATATTCTTGTTCTTAAAAAAGCGCTGAAGTATTTAGGGGTAAGAGGAAATGAGGTCTCTGTAACTTGCTTTCAAATGGTTCAGAAAATAATAAATATACATATAAACATATACACATACGTGGGTGTATATAGACAGAGAAAGCAGGGGCGGTTGGATGTGAACACTTGGTGAATAAGGCTATAAAGGAGTCCCTGGCACTACTCCTGAACTGGCTCTCTAAAGTTTGAAATGATTAAAAATAAAAAGATACAAAATGAGAAAGCAGATGGTAGGAGTTCTTAGGACCAGGTATTTGGGGTGAGTTTCCCAGGTGTCTGTGTTAGAATCCCCAGGGTGTTTAAGGCAGCGAGTCAGGGGTTCCACCCACGGGAAGTCTGCTCCAGCAGGTTTGGGGTGTGCCTGGGGAGAGGTGTTGTTCACAAGCACCTGTGAGGATTCTGATTCAGGAGGCTAGCAGCTGCCCCTTTAAGGAACACTTGCTCCTCCAGGAAAATGTGCTGGCAATGCAGCCGCCTCTGGCCACGTGCAGACAATCCTGGGGAGGCAAGAGCTGGGGCTAGGCACCCACCCATGCTCCGTGGTCGTCCCCAGGTGCCTGGACCCCCTGCTCTTCCCTGTGTCTCTTCGCTGACACAGCAGACACAGCGTCCCCAGAGGTGGTCTCAGAGCCATTCAATCCTCCCAGAAACCTGGAGGCTCCAGCAAAGGCTGCAGAGGTGACGGCTAGGGGGCTGGTGCAGCCGATCTGATGTAACCATTTGTAAATGGTGCACTTGGCAAAGGGGAGGCTGGGAATTGGAGAGTGGGTATGAGAATGCCAGATAATGGAAAAGACAAGCACCAGGAGGGAGGGCGGAGCACCGAAGGCATTGGAGGTCTCATGTGTTCTCCAAATATTTTATGGCTGCTGCACGTGCACCAGGCACACTGCGAGGCACTGAGAACAAATCCTAGCAGGTTTTAGTTACTATGTTGTGATTTGCTTCTTTTGCCTGATTAAAAGTGCATCATGGAGCTCAGGGCCGGTCCGTTCATGAGCCTGCATGGTGTTCCATTGTACATGTGACCTAGGGTTTTAGTCATGATTTCCCGTCACTGGCTGTTAAGGTGGTCTCCAAACTTTTCCCATTATAATGCACTTAAGAGTATAGTGCAGGTTAAATGACTAAAGGTAGCATTGTTGAGGGAAAGGATGTGAGCTTTGGTAGTCTTGATGGATACTCCCAGACTTCCTCCCATGAAGGTTCCAGTCGACAAGGCCACCACCCACCATCTATAACTGCTAATTTTGTCACATACTTGCTGCGTAATAGATGGTCATTTTTTGACATTTACGATTTTATAGGTAAAAAAAAGGGGCCCTCTTTTTAATTTGCAAAATGTTAATTTGCATTTCTTTTACTATGAGTGCATTTGAACATATTTTTGCGTTTAAAGCCAAGTTCATTTCATTGTGGACGAACTACCCCTTCCCCAATCTATTGCTCTTTTTCTATTGGGTTATGTTTTTTTCCCCCTTTTTTATTGTAAAGGAGTTCTTGATATATGTAGTGATGTGAGTTGCAAAATGTTTTTTCCAGTTTGTCATTTGACTTTTAGCTTTACTTAGGTTGGCTTTTGCCATGCAGACTCTAAAACATTTGCATGTAATTGAATAGGCCAATCTTTTCTCTTATGGCTTCTATTTTGTTTTGTAGTTAAAAAGATATTTTTAATGCCAAGATTATTTTTTAAAAGATTATCTTATAGTGTCTTCTAATGCCTTAATGATTGTTTTTATATTAAAAATTTAAATCCAGCCCTTGCTGGGAGACTCAGTTGGTTGAAGTATCATCCTGTAGAGCAAAAGGTTGCGGGTTCGATCCTCAGTCTGGGTGCTCACAGGAGGCAACCCACTGATGTTTCTCTCTCATATCAGTGTTTCTCTCTCTCTGTCCCTGCCCCTTCCTCTCTCTCTCAAGTCAATAATAAAAAAATATCCTTGGGTGAGAATTAAAAAGGATTTAAATCTATACCACATTTATCATGGTGTAAGATGTGAAGTGTGAATTCAACTTCAGTTTCCCACAGATGGCTGTGCACATCATATTTCCTGCACTGGTTTGAAGTGCTGCAGTTTAATACATTGCATTTTCATTTGTACTTGGGCTTATTTATAGACTTTTAATTCTGTCCCATTTATCTGCCTGTCTATTTTTCATCAGGATCGCATGATGTCAATAAGTACAATATGTCAATATTTACCTGGGCTGACCCATTATTATTCTTCTGTTTCAGAAATGTCCTGATTGCTTTGCCCACTTATTTCTATGATCTTTAGGATCAGCTTACCTAGTTAAACAATCTCATTAGTATTTGATTTGGATTATTTATTATTTATATAGTAATTTGGGGGAGAAATGACATTTATGATGTTTCCTAATACAAGATAATAGATCATTTTTTTCCCTCAGGATATTTTTTGTGTCCTACAGTAACATTTAACTTTTATATAGATTTTTAAATATAGATTTTATATAGATTTTAATTTATTTCTTGAGTTTATTTCTAGGTAGTTTTTTTACTTTTATTTATTTATTTTTAATATATTTTATTGATTATGTTATTACAATTGTCCCATTTTCCCCCCTTTATCCCCCTCCGCCCTGCACACCCCCTTCCACCCACATTCCCGCCCCCCTTTAGTTCATGTCCATGGGTCATGCATTTAGAAGTTCTTTGGCTTCTACCTTTCCTATGCTATTCTTAACCTCCCTCTGTTTATTTTCTACCTACCATTTATGCTACTTATTCCCTGTATGTTTTCCCCCTTTCTCCCTCTCTACTGCCCCTGCTGATAACCCTCCATGTGATCTCCATTT